>JAURVB010014320.1:0-90997 GCA_033002965.1 Piper betle | reverse complement strand
GGCCGGCCGCAGCCTCGATCGGAGCACGCCACCGCCGCCACCCACTTTCGACACCACGAGTCCGCGCCATCGCCGCCCTGGCTACTTTGTTTAACACCACCATCGGACCAGCTCGTCGAGCTGGTGCCGATAGACCCCCTGATTGCCCCGTCCTGAATCATCGCCGGAAAACTGTCGACACTAGCCAGAAAACTGCCGAAACCGTCGAAAAATTGGATTCACGGGAAATCTGCCAGATCATCTGCCGAATGCACCCGGTCCAATCTGATCGGACTTCGGATGCCGCTAGGAGCCGAATTTGAGTTTCGAGCCACGAAACGGCTCTAGCCATCGCTGATTTTCAACGACGCGAGGTATAAATTACTTCAACGTAAATTCTTAAATTTAATAATTATTAGGGAAGCATGCTAGACTAAATAATTAGATGAATTTTTGTGTTTTTAACGTGTCTATATGTTTGTGTGTAATTTAATAAAAAATTATGAAATTGGTTGATTGATGAGTGTTCAAATGGAAAAGTAAGGAATTAATTAGGTAAACTAATTCATTACCCTGATTTAATGAGACATAGATTGAAAACTCACTAGAATTGACTTAGGATGAATGTGTGATTGTGTTGATTGTGTGTGCATGCTATAGGATGTGTGATTCATCATGCGGGCGTTAGTTTTTAGCTTGATTGTGTAGGTACGGTGTAGAAGCTCGCCGCCTAGGCGCGTGGACCCGTTTGGAGCTTCTACCAGTGTAACACCCCATTTCGGCTCACCCGTGAACCGACCCGGAAATGTCACCGGCGACCGAACCGTTCGTTAATCTACTAGATTCGGTTAAGCCGACCCGGATCTACTCTCGGCGTCTCGAGATGGAGATGCAAATATGAAATGCATGAATGGGAACGATTGGGTTCTAACGGAGTCCTACATGCATGCTATGATGTACAAGCAAAATAAGACAAAACAACAAATGAGAAACCAAAAGAAAATATATACTATTTTATGAAAATACGATAACACATAACAATCTACCATGACATTAAATCATTATCTCATTCGTTTTTACCCGAGCCGAGTCTGAACTCCAAGGCTCCCTACTCATTCATATTTATCAGTTCGTTTCATAACAAGTAATTCATTCAAGCAAACACATCAAAATTATCATTTACATAACAATAACACACCATCATTATACATACGTTACACGCGGCAGGTACATGTGTGCGCGGTTCCGTGCTGCTCCTCCGCAGTCCCGACAGCTTTCATCGCTCGCATTCCTCACCTACATATATATAGAAAAACCGTCAGTAACGAGTGTTACCGGCCCAGAAAATAACTAATATCAATCTGGCACAGGAGAGCAAACTCTCCTGTTGAATCAAAACCATATACTTCCTCAAGAACTCTCATCAGGGCACATACGGGAGCCGTCGCCGTCGGGCCGTCGCCCTCAGGTCGACAGCGTCCCCCTTTCTTTCTCATTCTCATACCTTGGCCATTTCTCTATCGCTTCTCGCATCAAATTTCATTCCTTACCGCCCTCTGCACCTTCCATATTACTCCTGGCCTTGAGCACAAAGGCCGAGCACTCTCAGGCAGTCGCCTTCAGTACCCTTTGAACCACAAGTCTAGACATGCGCTGCATTGCAGTACCCGTAAACCTCCACACTTCTCCGGGTTTGAGGAACTCAAAGGTGGAGTTGTCCGGATCCTTCGGGAACGAAGTGGGTTCTCCCCAGCTCCAGAGCCCGCTCTTCCGAGCACACGCCCTATCTGAAGACGTGGCCGCAAGTAACCCTCATCCCATCTCTCACCGAAAACACGAAAACTATACATATATAGGCCTGGGTTGGGATTTATACAATAGGCCCGAAGGCATCGTGAGCTGGATCTGAAGTTCGAAAACAAACTCGAGGGATCTCATCCTCGAGGGTTATTAATCCGAAATAAAACTGTTGGCTAAATGGCCCGAGTTAAGTGGGATCCGATAAAACGCCACTTAACTCGTCCTGCACATGATAAATCAAATATACAATAGAGTAGCGTAAAAACAGAGAACGAGTCCTAAACGGACCTGGTAGAAGCTCCAAACGGGTCCACGCGCCTAGGCGGCGAGCTCCTACACCGTACCTACACAATCAGGCTAAAAACTAACGCCCGCATGATGAATCACACATCCTATAGCATGCACACACAATCAACACAATCACGCATCAACCATCACACATCAACCTATATCAATTCTAGCAATCAATTCTAGCAAGTCTACTTAGGCTAGTTTGCATTAGATCATGATCATTACCTAGTTACCCTAATTAGTTTCTTAGTCTCCATTTTTTAACACCACTCAATCAAACAAATTTCATATTTTATCCTTAATCAAATATACATTTATATATATTATTATAACACACAATTCACCAATCCTAGCATGCAATTCCTAATAAGCAATACTTTCAAATAATTAAGTTAAAATAAATTATACCTCGCGTCGTCGAAAATCGGCGACGGCTAGGGTTTCTGTTTCGTGGCTCGAAACTCGAACTCGGCACCTAGCAGTGTCCGAAGTCCGATCAGATTGGACCAGGTGCGTTCGGCGGATGATCCGGCGAATTTCCCACGAATCCAATTTTCCGAGCGGTTTTCCGGCGAGTGTCGGCGGTTTTCCGGCAATGATTCGGGACAGGGCAATCAGGGGGTCTATCGGCACCAGCTCGACGAACTTGGTCCAATGGTGGTGTCAAACAGCGTAGCCGAGGCGGTGATGGCCGTCGACGGCGGCGTCAAAAATGGGTGGCGGCGGCGGCATGCTCCGATCGGGGCTGCGGTCGGCCTCGACGGTGGTCGGGATGATGGGGGAAACGTCGGCGACGGCGAGGGGTGGTCGTCGGGGTCACAGCGGCGGTGCAGCCCGGACGATGGCGGAATCAGGCTTGGAGTGGCGACAGCCGAGGCGGCTTCGCGGCATCACGGCGGCGGGCCGGCAGGCGATCGGTGGCCGGGGTCGGTCGGGCGGCACGACGACTACATGGCGGGCGGGGCGGGGCGGCGTTGATCGGCGGCTGTACGACGTCGGCGACGGTGACGAGCACAAGGGGTGGCGGCGGCGGCTAGGGTTTTGGAAGGGGAAGTGTCGGGAATGGAGAAAATATACTCCAGTGGCAGTTTCGTAAATAAGTATTGACTCGATTCCTACTCGAGTCAAAATAATAACTAGTTTGTAATAAATTCTAAAAAAATCTAGAAAAATATGGAAAAATCCCATAAAATAAAACAAACACAATAACATCCAAATGACATGCTCTATAACTAATAACCCACCCGAATATAATCCAACGCATCCTAATGCGTTATTTGGCCTAAAACTATTCTGCGATAAAATAAAAATAACAATCAATATTGTATACCTCCATATACTTGATAACCCATTTTTCATCATCTTTTAGACGTTATCATCGTACACTTGAGCATACAAGACCCTCATCGCTCATAACTCACAGCTGGCCTCAACTCAGCTCGCGGTCCATGAAGCTGACTCGACTCGAACCAACGGTTGAACCGACTGGTTCACTCCCATAAAACTCTGACTCGAGTCATGGGTTTTACAACCAGGTCCGTTTAGGACTCGTTCTCTGTTTTTACGCTACTCTATTGTGTATTTGATTTACCATGTGCAGGACGAGTTAAGTGGCATTTTATCGGATCTCACTTAACTCGGGTCATTTAGCCAACAATTTTCTGGATTAATAACCCTCGAGGATGAGATCCCTCGAGCTTGTTTTTGAAAATAAGATCCACCTCAAGTTGCCTTCGGGCCTATTATAATAAATCCCGACCCAGCCCTATAAATAATTTTATCGAGTTTTCAGTGAGACAAGAGGAGATGAATCGACTTGCACGTACCATGAGCGGATGTCGTGCCAGTCAAAGCGGGCTCTGGATTAGTGCCAGCGGACTGTTCCATTCCCGAGGGATCTTGACAACTCCGCGTTTGAGTTCCTCACACCCAGAGGATGTGGAGGTTTACGGGTACTGTTTAGTACAGTGCATGTCCAGACTTGTGGTTCAAAGGGTACTAAAGGCGACTGTCTGAGAGTACTCGGCCTACATGCTCAAGGCCAGGAGAGATACGGAGGTTCGGAGAGGGCTTAGGATAAAAGTTTTACGTGAAGTACTGAAAAAGAAGTGTCGTGAGCGGCATAGTACTAGATAGATTGGGATGCTATTGAGTCAGCTGCTCGACGGCTCCTCTATAGTTGCCCTTATGAGAGTTCTTGAGGAAGATATATGATGGTTTGCTTTCCATGAGAGTTTGCTCTCATGTTCCAGTTTGATACTAGTTATTTTCAGGGCCGGTAACACTCGTTACTGACGATTTTTCTATATATATGTAGGTGAGAAATGCGAGGGATGAAAGCTGTCGGGACTGCGGAGGAGCAGCACAGAACCTCGCACACATGTACCTGCCGCGTGTAATGTATAATGATGGTATGTTAATACTGTGTGAATGATAATTAGGATGTTTTTGTCTTGATGAATTGCTTATTATGAAACGAACGGATAATTGTGAATGAGTAGGAAGCCTTAGAGTTCAGACTTGGCTCAAATGAAAACAAATGAGATAATGATGAATGCTACGGTAGATTGTCATGTTTTATCGTATTTTGATAAAATATTTATATACCCTTGTTGTGGACAGGTTGGCCCCTATTGCACTTTTAGGGGAGATTCTGTCCGTTTTTTCGTAAAAATTAATGAATTTTTAATTAAAATTTCTTGTTGTTGCTATGGTTTTGTTTTGCTTGCACGTCATAGCATGCATGTAGGACTACGTTAAAACCCATGCATCCCATCCATACATTTCATGTTTACATCTCCATCTTGAGACACCGAGGGCAGATCCGGGTCGGCTTAACCGAACCCAGTAAATTAGCAAACGGTTCGGTCGCCAGTGACATTTCCGAGTCGGTTCACGGGTGAGCCGAAATGGGGTGTTACATCCAAAATTGTGGGACTTGGAAATGTGCATATAGTAACAAACATGGGTTACAAATTAGTGCTTATAAATGTCAGACACATTCCAGATTTGAGGATGAGTTTGTTATCAACCAGAATGCTTGATGATAAAGGATTTGGTTCACAATTTGCATAAGGTGTGTGGAAACTTGTGAAATGTTCTCTTGTTATTACTAAAGGGAAGAAGTGTTGAAATTTTAATAGGACTGAAATAAGTCTAATTCGAGGGGAGGTTAATATCTCCTCATTTAATTTCACTGCTGATTTGTGGCACCATCGATTGGGATACATGAGTGAGAAGGGACTAGAGAGTTTGAAGAAGTTAAATCTCTTTTCCAAGGTCAAAGACATCAAAATCCTTGTGACCATTGTTTGGTTGGGAAACAACGTAGGACATCCTTTGTAAGCACAAGTACAAGGAAGTCAGAAGTTCTTAAGTTGATATATACTGATGTGTATAAGCCTATGGAGGTGAAATCTCTTGGTGGTTCTATTTATTTTTTTACTTTTATTGATGACACTTCTAGGAAGGTGTGGGCTTATGGCATGAAAAATAAAAGTGATTTTTTGGCATCTTTAATAATTTTCATGTATTGGTTGAAAGAGAAACCGATAAACTCTTAAAATACCTTAAAAGTGATAATGGTGGTGAATATTGTTCTGTTGAATTTGATGAATATTGTAGCAAGCATGGGATTAGGCATGAGAAGATAGTTCCTTATACTCCTCAACATAATGGAGTGGCTGAAAGAATGAACAGGACCATCTCTAAGAGGATTAGAAGTATGTTTCCTCAGCTACGTTACCTAAAAGCTTCTAATGTGAGGCCATGAGTATAGCTTGTTATTTGATCAATAGATCTCCCACACATGCCCTGGACAGTGACATATCAGAAAGGATTTAGAGAGACAAAAAGGTCAGTTATTCTCATTTGAGTTTTGTTGTAAAGCCTTTGCACATGTGCCGAAGAAGTAAAGGGCTAAGCTTGATTCAAGAGTTGTGGAATGTATTTTTCTGGAATATGGTGATAATAAGTTTGGATACAAACTTTGGGATCCTAAGAATAGAAAATTGATTTGAAGCAGAAATGTAGTTTTTAGGGAGGATCAAACAGTTGAGGACTTTGGTAAGGAAGAAGTTCCTCAAACAAAATCTCAGGAAAGCTTGGAAAAGATAAAAGATCGTTCAACCTCAGCTAAAAATGAAGAGACGGCTCATGATGACACAATTATTTCCCCACCTAGTGATGATGAAGGTGAGGATGTGGTGTCTAATAATAATTCTAATGAGTTTGTTAATGTTGTTGGACAGGAATAAGGAGATTCTATGATCAAGGGCAGCCAACTAATCTGAGGAGATCAGCTTGTGAACCAGTTCTATCAATGAGATATTCATCATTAGAATATGTAACAATTACTGAATGTGGAGAACCATAAAATTTTAGTGAGGTCAAAGCTCATGTAGAAAATGAGAAGTGGTTGAAGGCAATGTAATATGAGATGAAATCTTTGAATGAGAATCACACCTATGAGTTAGTGGATCTTCCTAAGGGGAAGAGAGTACTAAAGAATAAATGGGTGTACAGGATCAAACATGAAAAAAATAACACACAACCAAAGTACAAGGCAAAGTTGATGGTGAAAGGCTTTGGACAGAAAAAAGGTATTGATTTTGATGAAATTTTTTATCCTGTCTTTAAAATGTCTTCTATTAGAATTATTTTGGATTTGGCTACAAGTTTGGATTTGGAAGTTGAATAGTTAGATATGAAGACGGCCTTTCTTCATGGTGATCTTGAGGAGACCATATACATGGAGCAATCAGAGTGTTTTAAAGTCAGATGAAAGGAACAGATGGTATGCAAACTAAAAAAAGTTTGTATGATTTGAAGCAAACTCCTAAACAATGGTACAAAAAGTTTGATCCTTTTATTGAAAAGAATAGATACAAGAAGTCTATTTCTAATCACTTTGTATTCATCAAGAGGTTTGATGATGGTGACTTTATTATTCTGTTGTTTTATGTGGATGACATGTTAATTATAAGACATGATAGAACCAAGATTGCCAATTTAAAGAAGAACTTGAATAAATTCTTTGCAATGAAGGATTTGGGACCGGTAAAGCAAATCTTGGGAATGTCCATTTGGTGTGACAGGGGAGCTAGATAGCTTTCAATGTCACAGGAAAAGTACATAAAAAAGGTACTTGAAAAATTAAATATGAAAGATGCAAAGCCAGTTGGAGTTCCACTTGTGAGTCACTTCAAGTTGAAGAAAAATGGCTTAAGTGAAACAGAGATGAAGGAAATGGCAAAGGTTCCTTATGCTTCTGCACTTAGTGGTTTGATGTATGTTATGGTTTGTACAAGGCCAGATACAGCATATACAGTTGGAATAGTTTGCAAACATTTAGCAAATTCGAGCAAAGAACATTGGCAAACAATTAAATAGATAATAAGGTACTTAAGAGGTACATCCAAAATATATTTTTGTTTTGGAAATGATAAACCTTTATCGGTTAGCTACACCAATGCAGACATGGCAGGTGACTTGGAGACAAAAAGGTCAACATCAGTCTAGCTTGCAAAAGTGTGTTGCATTATCCACAACTAAAACAGAATTGATTGCTACTACTGAAGCTTGCAAGGAGATATTATAGACGAAGAGATTTTTGAATAAAATTGGCATTAAACAAGAGAGATACATTATACACTGTGATAGCCAAAGTGCAATTCACCTGAGTAAGAATTTAAATTTTTATTCAAGGAGCAAGCATATTGATTTGAGATATCACAGGATAAGAGATGTGTTGAAAAGTAAATCTCTTGAGCTAACAAAAATTTATACTGAAAGGAATATTTCAGATATGATGACTAAAGTTGTGTCACAGGAGAAACATATTTACTACAGGAATAGAGCAGGCATGGATGGAGTTTCCCATGTTGGTTAGAGGTATTTCATAGAGTCAGGAAGGGGAGATTTGTTGGGTTGTCCCTCCTCTATAAATACATAAAATTGTAACCTTATTTTGGGCAAAAACCAAGATTTTAGAGATTTAGTTAGTTGAAAGGAATAAAAGTAACGTACGACGCTTTTCTTCTTCGATTTTTTGTTTTGGGGTTTCGAAGAAAAATTGCTGTTGGAAAGGGAGAAAGAAAATTGTGTGGATTGAAGAAAGTTGAATGTTTTGTTGAGATTCGCTTGCAATCGTCAATAGTAACTTTACCAAATTCTTATTTATAATCTGTAATTCTTTATTTGCTTTCTTAGCCAATATCAATTTTGTAAAAAGTACAGTAGATTGGTATTGAGGAGTTTGTTCTCATATGTATCAAACTTGTGATATAGGGAATTAATCTGGCTGTTTGCCCCGTGATTTTTTCTCCAAATTTGGGCTTTTTACATAAAATTGGTTTGTCTGATCTCTCTATTTGTTTGGTACTTCTCATCCTTATGTGTTAAAATAGGGGATTTGTATTTGGTTTGTTTGGTTAATCCCAACACTAACTTGTCCTGCATTTTTCTAAACCACATGTCTTAAGTCCAAACCCTTCATAGAAGTTAATTAATACAAAATGCCTCTTTTAATAGTGCAACAAACCTACTAACTAATACTTGTCACGAACAGAGCAAAACAAGAAAGCTACAATGGAAGAGTACAATGGCAACTAACAAGCACTCAAGCAGCAAACCAAGTAGCTGGTGCAACATTTTTGAATGAATCTTACGACACAGTCGGTGTTTAATAACCTTATATTAGATGCATTGATCATATAATTTTTTGTTTCAAAGTGATATAAGATTGTGTTAATCAACTACATACCATGTATACTTTGTTGTAGGATATTAGAGATGGCACCTACAGATGCCACTTCATCTCTGGCTGATGTGATGATCGATGATGAAAGACTGAAACTGAAGTTAAGAAAGACTGAAGAACGAAATGTGCTTGCAGAGAAAAATAATCATTTAAGATCGAAAGTGTGCGATTATGCCAAAAGGATAATATTACCATTTGAAGAGACAAAGGCTGAATGTCCATACTGCAAGAGACTTTACAAGATGTTTACAAGATGTCGAAAACATGTAGAAAGTTGCAATAAAAGGGCTAGAATGGAAAAGGGACAAAGAAATCAATTAGGTGGCTATAGCTGAAGATGAAAAGGAAATTATTATTACAAAATACAAATGTGATAGAGAGAAAGTAAAGAGAGTACTTGCCAAGTTGATCATTGTGGATGAAATACCATTTCCGTTTCTTGAGAGTAAGATTTTCAATCTTTATAATAACACGTTGTAGCCAAGGCACGAGAAATGGTCTCTTCATTCCGCATGAAGGTTTTTGAGGAAGAAAGAGAAAATTTAAAGGTTGAACTAGCTGGAGTGCACCTTATTTGCCTCACAGCTGATTGTTGGACATCAAGAAGAACCAAACAATACATGTCACTAACTGCCCACTATGTATCTGAGGATTGGAAACTACAAAAAAAGATCCGTAATGTTAGGCACTTTCCTCCTCCACAACTGGACAGGCCATGGCTAATTTGATGACTGAGTTCCTTAGAGATTAGAATCTAGAAAGCAAGATCTTCACAATCACTCTTGATAAAGCGTCAGCAAATAAGAGCATGATAAAAATTTTAAGAGAGTTTCGAGCGAGATGGAACCTTGCATTTGAATTCAATATTTCACGTGAGGTGTTAGCTCATGTCCTCAATTTAGTGGTGCAGGATGGTCTAGAATATATTCAAAGCCTGAATTACAAGATACGGGAGACAATTAAGTATGTGAAAAGCTCTACTAGAAAGAAGCAAGAATTTGAAACATCTCTAGCTCTATTTGGTTTAATTGGTAAGGAGGAGCTGAAGCTAGATGTTCAAACGAGGTGGAATTCAACTTGCTTGATGCTGAAAGCTGCTAAAAAGGTGCAACTTGCTCTCACATAAAGACAGATCAAAATTACAAATGGTGCCCTATAGATGAGGATTGGAAAAAATATGCACACGTAGAGGAATTGCTAGAAAGATTTTATCAAGCAATTGAATTATTTTCAGGTGTAAAATATTTAACAACTAACATCTTCCTACCCCTTATGTGGAACTTGGAGAAGACAGAGAATATGTGAAAGTCATAATTGAGTCCATAAAGTAAAAATTAAGTACCTGAAAAAAATGCAACTTGGCTAATATTTTAGACCTAGGATTCAAGAGACATTCAGCTTCCTGGAAGTGTACACTCCCCTTTTGAGGCTCCAACTGAGATTTAAAAGGCTAGAGGTACTTTGACTCACTTTTTAACCTACATGAAACTAGAATGAAGATAAATGATGAAGCTAAAGTACAAGATGATGCGCATGCCGTAAAGTATTACTCCAACATGTTTGATGATGATGCCTACAATGCATATGTTGAGAATCTAGAAAAAAAATGTGGACTACAACCGTGATAATCTCACCTTAATCCTATACCTAATACTTAATGAGAATAAGATTTAATTTATTAATAAAAATGAATTATAAATTTTTAGCTTCGTTTAACCACTTTTGAAGGGATGTCTTAAATTATTAATTTACACTTTTAAGTCGGGTCGTTATAACAATATTTGAAATTGATGCATATTTATCTAAGCCTGTGGTGAATGTTGCCAAAAATGTAGACTTCAACATCCTAGAGCATTGGAAAATAATGAAATCAAGTATAGAACTCTTGCAACTATGGCAAAGGATATCTTATCTATTCCCACGTCAACGGTTACTTCAGAATTAGCGTTCAACGATGGAGAACGATTGATCAGTGACCATAGAAGAAGCCTTAAATTTGAAGCTGTCGAGGCCCTGATAAGTGCAAAAGACTGGTTGCACCCTCGTTGACCCAAATCAAAAGAATGGTTTGGAAGAGAGATCATAGAATAATTGACGCAAGTGCAACTATACAAATGTGGAACTAATGTTTCTTATTCTGCTAATTTATATTTCATGTAAGATGGAACAATTAAGATTTGCTTTTGTTATTGTGTGTTGCTTGATGAGACTATAAAACTATGTTTATCAATCTCTGACTCTATGCTTAGAAATTAATTAGTTGTTAACGAATATTTTTTCATTTCAATTTAATAATTTAAAATTAACATATATTTTTATTGGTGATTATATGCTCAATTATATTTCTAGTTTGTTATGTATCAAACAACATATAAACTAAAGAAAACCAAAAGACTAATGCTTATCATGAACAGATTTAACAGAGTACTGTAGTGTAAACTATGAAATTTAAACTAATAAACCTTGCAATGATTAACTAATGATAAATTTTTACATGCACATAATATACAAATTAACCAAACTAATAGAACCATGCTAAACAAGAAGTAAAACAAAGAAATAACAAACACATCAATGACAATAACTAAAGCACAAGTTCCACATCTTGAAAATTGAAAACCTAAGGGCATCTCAACTGACCTGTGCAGCGTGAGGGTAGAAAAGAGTGGTAAAAAAAAATCAAATTCCAAAACTAGTAGATGTACACATACAACAAGCCGACCATGGATATGAAATTCTAAGAATAAAAATGGTAAATTTAAATTTTTAAAAAAAGATAGTATCTTTGCCCTGGTGTCCTACTTTGGATAGAGTCATCTTATATCAGGACTCATTTAAGTTATCTATGGAAATAAACACCAAGGGTGTTAGTGAAATTGTCAATCTTGATAACATATGGAAATTTGAGCTCTAAATCTACGTTACCAAGTTAATGAGATGAGTTTTTTAATTGTGAGTCGTATGCACACAATTTTTATATGATTCACAATCGAGCCCAAAAAATGCTACAAGCCTGATAATCATATTACACACCTCACCCTTGTGAATCTTATTTGCAAATTTATGGGCGTAAAAAATAAAGAATAGAAGAAATTCACATTAAATTTACAGTTTAAATTTACTAACAAGTGTAATATTATTCACAATAGATTAATATTAAAATATTATTTATGTTATCAATCTACTTTAATAACATAAATTAGATTCACAAGTTCACTAAACCCGGCAAAACTATAGACTTTTAGCCAAGATTCCTTATTTAACAAAAAAAATATCAGCAAGGGTAAAGAGTTCATTTTGTGTGCATGATATTGGTTGGAAAACCATCTAATTTTAGTTGTATTCCACCAGACTAGGAAGAAGAGTAGAAGTGTGTCCAAATTGGATTTGCTCCTAAAGGGAAGGTAAAGGCAATCTTACTCTAGATCTGGCAGGAGAAGGATCTAAAAAATAGAAGAAATGCAGAAGTATGCCCAAGTCCAGACTTGACTTTGAAGAGATAAATGTGATAATACCTCAACTAGCCATATAAATTCATATCTAAAAAGGGAAAGAGGGCGAAGTTCCTGTGCTTCAGCACAGGCAACTTGCCTGTGCTGAAGTTTTGGGACAGCCGTTGGATCGCGATCCAACGGCTGTAATTCCTTCCCCCTCCCCCCCCTCCTCCTCTCCTCTCTGTTTCTAAAGACCACCGCCGGCGACCTCCGCCGGCCTCCTGCCCGCCCCAAGACGAACTCCACCGCGGCCCCCCACCCACCGCCGCAGTCCCCCCTCCCCCGCAGGCCGGGACGAGCTCCACCGCGGCCCCCGCCCCCGCCCTCCTCCTCTCCTCTCTGTTTCTCGAGACCATCGGCCGGCGACCTCCGCCGGCCGGCCGCCGCCCCAAGATGAACTCCACCGCGGCCCCCCACCCACCGCAGCAGTCCCCCCCAGGCCGGGACGATCTCGGCCGCGGCCCCCGCCCCCGCCCCATCCGGCCTCTGCCCTGTTTCCCCCGCCCCTCGCCGCCCGTGTCAAAATTAACCCCCGCCGTCTCCCCAAGCCACTCCATTTCCCCCACCCGAGTGAGGGGAGCGGCGACTGCGGCCTGGGGGAGAGAACGCCGCCGCCCCCGCCCTGTTCGGCCCCCTCCCCCACCCACCGCCGCCCGTTTTACCCCTCCCCGCTTCGTCTCCCGCCGCCCCCGCCCCCACTCGCAACCGCCGCCCCCACCTTCGAGATCCCCCCACCCACCCCAGCGGGCGGCCGACGGCGAGGTCGCCGGCGGTGGGGTGGGGTGGCAAAACAGGGGGGGGGGGGAAGAACAGGGAAGGGTAGTTTCGTAATAAAAATTTGACTCGATCCCGACTCGAGTAAATATTACAAAAAAAATTTAAAAAAAATAAAATAATTTCGTAATAATAATTTTACTCGATCGAGACTCGAGTCAATATTATTACAAAAGTTATTTTATTTTTATTACAAAAATAATTTTAATATCGGTTATGATCGGACTCAAATTATTGACTCGAGTTAAGATAGGGTAAAGTTTTTATTACGAAATTATTTTATTTTTTAAAATGTAATTCGTAATATTAACTAAAGTCAGGATCGGGTCAAATTTTTATTACGAAATTATTTTTTTAAAAAATTATTTCATAATATTGACTCAAGTTAGGATCGAGTCAAGTTTTTATTATAAAATTATTTTATTTTTTAAATTTACTTTTAATATTGACTCAAGTCGGGATTGACTCTATCCTCACTCGAGTCAAAATTACGAAATAAAAACTTAATATTGACTCAAGTCAATATTATGAAATAAATTAAAAAAAATTCATAATAAAAACTTAACTCTATCCTCACTCGAGTCAATATTATAAAATTAATTTTAAAAAGTAAAATAATTTTGTAATAAAAATTTGACGCGATCCTGGCTTTAGTTAATATTAGTAATTAAATTTTTAAAAAATAAAATAATTTTGTAATAAAAACTTAACCCGATCTTAACTCAAGTCAATCAATTTGACTACGATCCTGACTGATATTAAAAACTTGATTACGACTCGAGTCAATATCGGTCAGGTTTTTATTACGAAATTATTTTATTTTTTAAAAATTTAATTCCTAATATTAACTCTACCCAGGATCGCGTCAAATTTTTATTACAAAATTATTTTACTTTTTAAAATTAATTTTATAATATTGACTCGAGTGAGGATAGAGTTAAGTTTTTATTATGAATTTTTTTTAATTTATTTCATAATATTGACTTGAGTCAATATTAAGTTTTTATTTCGTAATTTTGACTCGAGTGAGGATAGAGTCAATCCCGACTTGAGTTAATATTAAAAGTAAATTTAAAAAATAAAATAATTTTATAATAAAAACTTGACTCGATCCTAACTTGAGTCAATATTATGAAATAATTTTTTTTAAAAAATAATTTCGTAATAAAAATTTGACCCGATCCTGACTTTAGTTAATATTACGAATTACATTTTAAAAAATAAAATAATTTCGTAATAAAAACTTTACCCTATCTTAACTCGAGTCAATAATTTGAGTCCGATCATAACCGATATTAAAATTATTTTTGTAATAAAAATAAAATAACTTTTGTAATAATATTGACTCGAGTCTCGATCGAGTAAAATTATTATTACGAAATTATTTTATTTTTTTAAATTTTTTTGTAATATTTACTCGAGTCGGATCGAGTCAAGTTTTTATTACGAAACTACCCTCCCCTGTTCTTCCCCCCCCTGTTTTGCCACCCCACCCCACCGCCGGCGACCTCGCCGTCGGCCGCCCGCTGGGGTGGGTGGGGGGATCTCGAAGGTGGGGGCGGCGGTTGCGAGTGGGGGCGGGGGCGGCGGGGAGACGAGCGGGGAGGGGTAAAACGGGCGGCGGTGGGTGGGGGAGGGGGGCGAACAGGGCGGGGGCGGCGGCGTTCTCTCCCCCAAGCCGCAGTCGCCGCTCCCCTCACTCGGGTGGGGGAAATGGAGTGGCTTGGGGAGACGGCGGGGGTTAATTTTGACACGGGCGGCGAGGGGCGGGGAAACAGGGCAGAGGCCGGATGGGGCGGGGGCGGGGGCCACGGCCGAGATCGTCCCGGCCTGGGGGGACTGCTGCGGTGGGTGGGGGGCCGCGGTGGAGTTCATCTTGGGGCGGCGGCCGGCCGGCGGAGGTCGCCGGCCGGTGGTCTCGAGAAACAGAGAGGAGAGGAGGAGGGCGGGGGCGGGGGCCGCGGCGGAGCTCGTCCCGGCCTGCGGGGGAGGGGGGACTGCGGCGGTGGGTGGGGGGCCGCGATGGAGTTCGTCTTGGGGCGGCAGGAGGCCGGCGGAGGTCGCCGGCGGTGGTCTTTAGAAACAGAGAGGAGAGGAGGAGGGGGGGGGGGAGGGGGAAGGAATTACAGCCGTTGGATCGCGATCCAACGGCTGTCCCAAACTTCAGCACAGGCAAGTTGCCTGTGCTGAAGCACAGAAAGTTTTTACCAAAGGGAAAAGGGAGAAGAAAAGGACGTTGGTTTTGACTGGGTGGGTGGCAGCAAGATAAGACAAGAGAGAGGAAGACCTTTTGAGGAGTAGATTTGGACTTGATTTCTAGAATTTAAAAACTTAAAAAGCTCAATTCAAGCTCGAGTGATAATCGAACTAAAAAATGCTATTACGAACCAGACTTAGAGTTCTCTAAAAATTGGCTCGAACCTGCTTGTGAACAGCCCTAGGTACCAGCCATAAGTTAGCTGCCAATGGTTGGAACACAAATCCTAAGGAGATGTCTAATCAACTGCAAATAACCTTAAAAAAGTAGATGGCAATTTGCAAATAAAGTTACAGTTTGCACTATGCGTAGTAAAAGAGCTCAATGGACCATGAATCTCGGTGTGCAATTCGTGCACAAAGCTTGCAAATAAAATCACTATCCTCTCCAGATCATAGCATTGTACTTGTCCTCACAATAATACAATCTTCTTTCCACAAAGTTTACAATAAAAAGAGTTACACAAATCCCGAGATTAAATATAAGGTGCCATTTTTCCCAAGCAAATATAAGATGCCCATTGCATAAGCATGTCTGTGTTCTACGCAATTTTTGCCCTCTTCCTAAGAAAATCTCATATAACGTGTACAAAATACTCAAGTGTCTTGAGGAGCTTCAAACTTGGTCGGAGTGTCTATTCCCAACATACAGCAGAGACCCGAAAGTAGTATAATCAAGAGAACAATTCCCTGAAAACCAGGCTGGCAAATGTTAGACGCCGACCAGAGTATTACCCAGCATTTTATAAGATGCGTGTTCATGACCAATGGCCTCCTTTATTACCCAGAGATTAAGTCTTTCTAAAAAAGCCGATAAGCATTATCATTAGGACATGCTGACAACAATGAATGGAATAAAGTTTTGATAGTAAGAGATAATGTGTTTCTTTTTCAAAAAAAAAAGTTAACTCACAACAAAGATCCCTTCTAGAAGAGAAGATTTTATGTGGCAAACTCCATCACAACCAACTGCATCAATGGCGTCATTTCCAGCAGAGATACTATCACTAAGAAGTCTTGACAGTACAGGAGGGTAATCAAGAGACCTTGTCGGATCTGATGCATACAGAACTGAATAACTTGCACCAGAATTATCAAAGATGCTAATGAGACTGGACAATATTTTTCCTGTAAAGAACCAAAAAGAAAAACAAAGTTTGTCAACACATAACATTTCTAAGAGATATAAATGATTAAAAGAAAAATAATATTGCGATAAACACCTTCAATTGGACCTTCAAGTTCTTGCAATGAATCTGGACAGACGACAATAAGATCCGTTCGACGATTTTGCTTTGTCTGCATTCGCAAATCCACGTACTCCTGTTTTTTTAAAAGCATATGTAAAAATCAAGCAATAACTTATCTATCTATCTATCTATATATATATATATATATATATATATATATAGAGAGAGAGAGAGAGAGAGAGAGAGAGAGAGAGAGAGAGAGGGAGTTAAAAAAGCAGATGCAGTTCCCATTCAACTAACATGGACAGCAGAAATCCCTGCTAGTTTCTTCAATTTTTCAGCTCCTATCAAACATGAATCCATAACAGCAACGTCATACTGTTGCAACTGTTCCCCACAACTATTGGTAATCTCTGAAACTAACATCTTTTCAAAAGACAAGGTCCCATTTTGAAGATAGATATATGGAAACACCATTGAGAAGTTTGATACTCTAAATGCCAGCTGGAAATGAAATAAACAAAAAAAGTAGTTACATCTGAAAGGCAAAAAATTTGAAAGATGATCAATTATCGGCAACTGTGTAAAAAACTTCACAGCAACTAACCTCAACAAAGTCAATAAGATCTTGATTAGCATATGGTCTCTTAGATAGATAAGAGGACTTCAACTGCAGGAAGGAAAATTTATAATATAAGTAATATTGAGATGAAATAGCAGTCATGAAGAATGAAAGCAAAGTGCACACATTCTTTCTGATAGTGATATGAGCCCATATACCTTGCTCCCAATAAAAATAAGGGCAAAATCCAGATGGTGCCGATCATCAGACCTGGAGCACTGAAAGGCATAGATGCAAGGTGAAAAATGAATATTGCTTTATATATATCAAGGGCGAGCAAATGCAAAATCCGTAAATTTCAGTAAATATAAAGAGTGTATCCTCATTCATGTAAATTACCAGCAGCTTTGACCAACCTCCTTCAGAGAGAACACTGTTTGCTAAACTCTTTGGTGAAAGAGTTTGATAATTAACAACCTCATTTGTTTCGTAAAATGACCTGTGAAAACCGCCAAAAAGTTCAATATGGTCTGAATATATGTTTTTAATTGCCAAGGTCAAAACACGCTCTGGACAATATATACCTGCTAAAGAATGGAGAACAAAGAGAATTAAAACTTACAAATATTAAACTTCAGTCATTAGAAAATGTTTGAAAACTTGGTCAAGGAAACTCAGATGTGTCGTGACGACAAAAAATTTCACCTTTATTTAATATAAGAAAAGTTTTTAAGAATATAATGGAACAAAAATGATTAAAAATATCTAAAATTATGATTCATGAAGGGTGTTCCCCTGAAGAAGGCAGATATCTCAAACCCTAGCTATCTTTCATTTCCACCTAACCTCGAATAAAGATTCGACAGATTCAAGTGCAACCAGTGTGTCTGCGAGGAAGATGGAGCATTTTCATATGCAAAAAAGATTCTGGATTGAAAATTACGGGAAAAGCATGTTCATGGTTGTCACCAATCACCATATAAAGAGAGTCAACCTCAATGATGAAGTTTTCCAAGATACAGGTGATATCTCGCAGACTGCTCACAAGCTTTAAGATATCTTATTTTTCATAGGGTTCACTTGGATGGCGCAAAAGAAATATAAAATCTAAAAAAAGATAACAAGAATCCTAGAAGTTATAGTATATATTCAATATATTTCATAAAAAAGTTGTCTATAATTGGTGTATTTTATGCAGAGAATGATGATGACTTCCTCCCCTATGTGCGAAAAAAATTTTACTTCCTCTTTCTCAAAACACAACAGCAAGTTTGAAAAAAAAATTTCACATGAGAGACCAGTTGGAGAAAAATGTGATCATCTTTTACACTAAATGCATTGAATCCATACTGCTTTTTCTATGGAATATTTACATTGAATCTATTCTACTCTTGAATAGGCTCATATGTTCTTAGACATGATCAATTACTATTTTCTTCAATTTTACATTTCTTTCATTCAAAAGAAAAAAACTGACCCTCAACGAAGACAAAAATGACTAGCCGTGGAAAACCATAAAACTTCATTCATTTAACTAATTGGCATTGACCTGGAAAATCTTTCAAAAGACAGAAACGAGAAAAGGGTATGGGCTTAATAATCAACAAAAGTGCGTTTGATATTCGATTTGCCACAGAAGTAACATGCTCTTATCTAGTAATAACCAACTGTTTACACGGAATCAGCTTACATTTTCCACACATAACATACATGTAGGGAAAAAAGTAGCCAGCATGAGTAGAAAAGAATGAGTACTTGAGATGATGGGAAGACCACATAAAAGCCGGGGATGTGGTGGGGGAGGAAGATATGAAAGATGTTTGCGCAGCAGCAAGCAGCAACAATGGCAACGACAAAGGAATGATCATCATAGCCATCTCCTTATTCCTAAGGAAAAGAAAGAGGGAAATTGTTAGAGCACAAAAATAAGGGATCAAGCAAACAAGATCTGGCAATTTTTTTGTAAAAAAAATCGCAAACAGAAGAGGGTGGTCAATTTCAAATTTTTTAGGGGCAAAATAAAAATTATGACAGACATGGATCGGGAATAAATCAAGCTTCGGAAATATGATACCAATTCAAGATGTAGTGAGAGCACGCGCCGGAGAGGTCCAGTTGAAGGCTGAACAAGGAAGAGAAAAGAAGAGATAAAAATAGAGAAGGGAGAGAGGAGGGAAAGAAACTCCGACCAGGTAATGAGGTATGGATGCGATGCCGTCGGATCTCCCCCTACGCCCCCACCCGTACATCGCGCTTCGGCAATAGACGCCCGTATCTACTTGTGATAATATAGTAGTCAGAGTTTTTTATTTTACTAAAAAAAGGGATAATCTATATATAAAAACTTTACCCACGTACATATATATATATATATACTCGCTGATATAAATAACGGAGGATTTTTAATACAACGATGTTTATTTTAAATATTTTGTGTATTTATATTTTATTTCTTATTTTTAAAAATATAACTTTAATTAGAATATCTAATATCAAATAAATCACATAATATAAATAAATATTATAGAAATTTTTTCATCAAAAATATATTATATATAAAATTAATCTAAATTAATGTTAAAATCGAAATCACTTGAAAATAATCAAATAGGGGTTGATTTTGCTATTTTGCTGGGATGATTTTGTTGTTTTGTTGCTACTGTGAAGAAGGCCGTCACCACCTACAACCCTGGTTGCATAAATCGGCCGATTCCGTGCGGAATCGGCCGATGAATCGGATCGGCGTCGCGCCGATCTGATTTCGGGGCCGAATCGGGCGGCCCCGAATCGACCCTGGAATCGGCCGAGTTCGGCCGATTCCGACCGATTTAAATCGGAATCGGAATCGGCCGATTTAAATCGGAATCGTTTTAGGAAATTACCAAAATACCCTAGGTATGATTTTTATTAAATTATTTAAGCATGGGTAAAATGGTAATTTAGATTTTAAAAACCTAAAATCAAACCCGCTCCCCTGACACAGCCGCCGCTCGTCCGCCCGCCGCCGTCCGGTTTCCGCCTCCGCCGTGCGGCCCCGACTCCGCGCTCGCCGCCGACCGGGCTGCCGACCTCACCGCCGACCTCGCAACGTCGCCGCCCACCCGTGGCCGGACCGGATCGGGCACGCACGAATCGCCGCCGACTCCGCCGCCGGCTCCGGGCCGCCGACGGTTCGTCCGACCGGGCTGCCGACATCGACCGGGCCGCCGACATCCTCCGACATCGCCGCCGCGAGACTCGCCGCCGACCGGGCCGCCGGTGGCGGCGGGGGTAAAAATCGCACGGTGGCATTCTTGTAATTAAAAGTTGACTCGAGTCTAACTCGAGTCAAAAATAATAATTAATTTGAAATAATTTAAAAAATCTTAAAAAATATTTAAAAATATCAAAAACTATAATACACAGAATAATATCAAAATAACATCAATACTTAATTTTAATATATTTATATTATAAATTGTCAAATTATTATATATAACTGATTAAATTAATTTGGACCGATTCAACTGAACCGATTCCTGGCCGATTCAGACCGATTCCGATTCCGATTCCGATTCACTGGAAAGCCGATTCCGATTCCGATTCCGATTTCTGCAACTTCGCTGCCTGCAACCACCGGCTTATCTGAAGAAAGGAAAATTTGCGGTTTTGTCGCCGAGCGACTGAGAACTTCTCGCTGTTGTGTTGCTGCCTTGCCATTTGGATTAATTATCAAAGTCCCTTTCACCAGCTTCCAATCACTACCTCCTATTGGATTCGTGCGTCTGATCAGCCTTGCCCGAATTCTGTTGATTTGTTGTCGGAGAAGAGCCCACTTGGTGGTGGTGTTGGCCTGTGAAGAAATAGAGGAAAGAAGAAGATGCTGGGATAATAAATGGATCTTCGTATCCATTTACCGACCGGTAATGACCGATTAGTTTGCCTGACTTGATCGTGTCAACATTCATTTTTCCTGTATGTGATCGGGTTGACTCAGAGGCTAGACCAACATGGATTGGAGGTCGATTCCGGTACGAGCCCATATTTAACTCCAAAATTTATGTCTCGTTACTTCCCTGCGCTCCGATTTGTATACATAACTCGGTACCCTGTTATTTTACTGCATTCCAAAAGTAACGGTGAAGTTTATTTCATCAGTTGAGTATAACACAGATCAAATTTGTGGTCTCTTCAAGAAAGCAGCAAATTATGTATGGAGTTAAAAAATTAAAGTGGTAAAAAATCCACAAGTTTTGTAATTCGTAAAGAAACAGAAGAATTAGGGATTATAAGTATCAATCTCACCGTGGATTCTTATTGATTCAAGTTGAACTTTGATGAAACACATAAAATTTTTTGCTTGTTATTTTTTGCCTGAGACAGTTTATTTTATCGCCCTGCTTCTTGCGTGGCAAGGGCGTTTCGGTCCCACTAAACCCTCAAACCCGAATTGAAAGACGCAATCCGTGAGGGCGGACAATCCCGGGTCCAAACAGTATATAATTTCATTGTTAGTTTATAATTTTTTAATTCATAATATATAATATTTTAAGTATAATTGTACTCAAATTAGTTATTATATTAACAATCTTTAAATTTCAATAAAATAATAAAACAAATTCTTTAAATATAAAAGTCAATAAAAATTTTAAATCATTTATAGTTAAATTATTTATTTTTTAATTAGAAATTAATTAAATTTAAATTATAATTCTATTTGATTTAAAATTTGAATTTCATTTATGTATGAATAGTTACCGAAACAATTTTTTTAATTCTTAGGACTAATTTAATTTAGAATTGTACATATAAATAACCTTTTTATATTAATAAATACTTGATTTAAGGTTTTTTGTCCTTTTTAGTCATTGCCAATATAATGACCCGTAATGTTTCACGATATTGTGGGCCTTGCCTTGGCAGATGTTACTCAAAATTTAACAAAAACCGACCCTATAACGATCAGTCTTAACCGGATCGGGTATTACTTAAAAGGTTACATAAATAATATGAAAGCAAATAAGTCTAGCATTTCTAACTCAAAAGAACTTATGTTTCAAATGACAATGTATGAAATAATTATCCCACAGTCTTGGACCGTTTCTCATAGCCTACATTTATAACACAAGAAAAGTAACAAGAGAAGTTTGCTTACTATCTATTCATCACCTAAATTGGTAGAAGAACCACCCTGTCGTCTCTCAGTCTTTAGTTCCAGCTGCTAACCTGCGACATTTCCTCGTAGGTTAAATTTGATTGTAGCTCTAAGTCTCCAAAATTTGTGATGATATGATTCGTACATATTTCTTTAGCATTGACACATGGTAAATATTGTGTACTCCAGCTAGGCTTGGTGGCAATGCTAATCTATATGCACAATTCCCAACTCAATCCAGGATTGGAAACAGTCCTATGAATATTGGCTTCGACTTCCCTGATATTTTAAATCTGATCACCCCCTTCGTAAGAGATGTTTTTAGGTACACAAACTCCCCAACTTGGAACTCTAGGTCCTTCCTTCAAGTATCAGCATAACTCTTTGCATGGTTGCATGAATCGGAATCGGAATCGGAATCGGTTTTCCAGGGAGTCGGAATCGGAATCGGAATCGGTCTGAATCGGCCAAGAATCGGTTCAGTTGAATCGGTCCAAATTAATTTAATCGGTCATATATAATAATTTGACAATTTATAATATAAATATATTAAAATTGGGTATTGATGTTATTTTGATATTATTCTGTCTATTATAGTTTCTGATATTTTTAAATATTTTTAAGATTTTTTAAATTATTTAGAATTAATTATTATTTTTAACTCGAGTTAGACTCGAGTCAACTTTTAATTACGAGAATGCCACTCTTTACCCCCGCCGCCGCCGCCGGCCTCGGTCGGCGGCGAGTCTCGCGGCGGCAATGTCGGAGGATGTCGGCAGCCCGGTCGGACGAACAGTCAGCGGCCCGCAGCCGGCGGCGAGGCGGCCCGGAGCGGCGGCGAGTTGGCGGCGAGTCGCGGCGATTCGTGCGTCACGGCCCGATTCGGTCCGGCCACACTTCGGCGGCGACGTTGCGAGGTCGGCGGCGACGGTCGGTAGCCCGGTCGGCGGCGAGCCCGGAGTCGGGGAGCACGGCGGAGGGCGGAACGGGCGGCGGCGGGCGGACGGGCGGCGGCGGCGCGGGGGAGCGGGTTTGATTTTAGGTTTTTAAAATCAAAATTACCATTTTACCCATGCTTAAATAATTTAATAAAAATCATACCTAGGGTATTTTAGTAATTTCATTAAAAAAACCGATTCCGATTTAAATCGGCCGGATTCCGAGACGGTTCGGGCCGACCGGGTCGGCCCGAAATCGGATCGGCGCGATGCCGATCCGATTTAAATCGGCCGATTCCGCACGAATTCGCTCGATTCTACAACAGAGCTCTTTTGTCGATCCTGAGCTGCCTTAAGCCTTTGTTGAATGATTTTCACCTTTTCAGTTGCTTCCCTCACCATCTCTGGCCCGACTATAACCGCTTCGGTAGACTCCAACCAGCATGATGGTGATCAACAGGGCCTACCGTATAAGGCTTCAAATGGTGCCATCCTTATACTGGCCTGGTAAGAGTTATTATAGGTGAATTCAGCCAAGGCTAAGTGTTTCTCCCAATCTCCTTCCCAGTCAAGAATGCAAGCTTTTAATAAATCCTCCAAAGTTTGAATGGTCCTCTCATTCTGACTATCAGTTTGGTGATGATATGTTGTACTTAGCTTGATTTGGGTCCCCATAGCTTTTTGGAAAGCTTCCCAGAAATGTGAAGTGAATAGGGGATCTCTGTGAAAGACTATCTCTTTTGGAATCCCATGCAGCCTGACAATGTTATTGACATACAATTCTGCTAGGTATTTCGCCGTCCTTCTTGATTTTGTGGGGATGAAATGAGTTGCCTTGGTCAGACGGTCCACAACCACCCATATGGAGTCATGCTTCTTCTGAGTCCTTGGGAGCTTTCAAATAAAATCGCATGTGACACACTCCCATTTCCACGTTGGTATTTCTAAAGGTTGCAATAGTCCTCCAGGTAGTTGATATTGGGCTTTAATATGTTGGCAAGTTTGACATTTAGAGACAAAATCCACAACATCCCTCTTCATCCAATCCACCAATAGGCTCGCTTTAAATCCTGATACATTTTAGTAACTTCAGGGTGTATCGAGAACTTTGAGCGATGAGCCTCCT
The DNA here is from genome assembly GCA_033002965.1 of Piper betle. NCBI lineage: Eukaryota > Viridiplantae > Streptophyta > Magnoliopsida > Piperales > Piperaceae > Piper > Piper betle. The sequence goes on along the minus strand of JAURVB010014320.1, from coordinate 66,693 downwards.
CCAGTATATTTTGCCTCAGTGCATTATCCTTGGGTACACATAACCTTCATTTAAATCTGATCACACTATTTGAATTAACTACAATGTCAGGAGTCTTGTCCAACATTTCATTTAGCTCTTCATCACCCATTTGTGCTAGCTTAACCCAATCAACCAAATCATTAGAAATAACCAGTAACCTTTTTAGTTGTTCCACAGGATTGATAGCCACCACTTTTACTGATATGGCCCAAAGTCTAGCTAGCTGCTGACCTTTGTCCACCTTATCCTTCCGATCGGCTACCACATTCACTTTCCCTGGCTGATATCAGATTTGGAAGTCGTAGTCCTTCAAATATTCTATCCACTACCTCTGTCGAAGGTTAAGGTCCTTTTGGGTGAAGATATACTTCAAATTCTGATGGTCAGTGAAGACTTTGAACTGGGCTCCATACAAGTAGTGTCTCCAAATCTTCAGTGCAAAAACTACTGCTGCTAGTTCCAAGTCATGGGTTGCATAATTTTACTCATGAATTTTTAATTGACGAGAGGCATAGGCCACCACTTTACCTCCCTGCATAAGGACACATCCTAAACCCAACAGGGATGCATCATTGATGACTACGAATCCTTTATTATCATTTGGCAGTGCCAAGACTGGTGCAATTGTTAGACTTTTCTTTAGAGACCGGAAACTTTCCTCGCACTTATTACTCCATTCAAACTTGATGCCCTTCCTTGTGAGTTTGGTCATCAAGCAAGGCTATCAACCAAGATGAGCATACACTGATATCACTGTTTGGTCAGCATGGTCTGTGATATATCTGTCTATATCGCTCTCCTGTTGGGGCGAAATCCTCATCAGAAGGTCAGTCTACAAACATTTACCTGCATTGTAAGCCCTAATTAGTACCATAAAGGTACCTCTATTCTCAGGGCAAGGCTCAATCCTATTTCTCAAGGTGAGAACGTAATCGTGCTGGTGAAACACAAGGGAAACACTATCCTTCTAGAAACCCCTCCTCACTAACCCTCTATCTATGCCCAATACTCTAATATAAGTCGAATTCCTATCACTGGTTGGCCCATCACTAAATGGGTTCAACAATGTGTGTGACCGTCTACTAACCATCTGATCTATGCTGGTTGTGGCCCATGGATGTATTATCATGCAATCTGCACAATCTGATCATTGTCATTGTCCCATCTGGAGGTCATACTGTCATGTTCCCTAATTCTGTCCATGCGCATCCCTATGAGGCTGTCACTAACAATGCCTAATGGGGTTATCTTGCAGTATACATCTGACCCAAGGGCGTTAGGTCAAAACAATGATTGCAAGAGAGCTGTGAAGTCAGATTCTATACCATCTCATCAAAATAACCTCGTTTTCCTAACTCTTCTATGTTCTCCTAATCCCATTGTAGCTATCTCTTGTTCTTCAAGTTCTAGCCCTACTAAACTCTAACTATTCTACTTGGTCGGTGGATGAGCAATACACGGACGACAGTAGTGTATCTTCAGTCGGTGGTAGTGTATCTCAGATGGCGGTTGTGCACATCGGTAGTGGTTGTGTGACTCGGTCGGCAGTCGCAACTCGGTCGGCGGTTGTGCACTTGATCGGCTGTTGTGCAACTCGGTCAGTGGTTGTGCACTCGGTCAGCGGTTGTGCACTCGGTCGGCGGTTGTGCACATCAGTAGTGGTTGTGTGACCTCGGTCGGCAGTCGCAACTCGGTCGGTGGTTGTGCACTTGATCAGCTGTTGTGCAACTCGATCGGTGGTTTTGCACTCGGTCAGCGGTTGTGCACTCGGTCGGCGGTTGTGCAACTCTGTCGGTGACAGTTCTATCTAGAAACTAAAAATCTAATGTTGCTTGTATACATTGTAAATCCACTCTACTATCTCTGACATATCTTGACTGCTAACAATTCGGCTTAGGTTGTTCAGTCATGTGTGTCTAATCTGAAAGGGTTTGGATCATGGTGCTGACATATATGATGGTAAACCTATGCTGAATCCAGTCTAATCTCCTGAAATATGAAATAACTGCTTTCATCAATGCTGACTGGCCCTCAAACGGTAACCACTGATTTGGTACCTTATCTATGGTGGGATGCTGTAAAATATCTGATCTCGTAGGCAATGGTGGTCCTGATCTTTTCCTCAGCATATCAAAACCTCTATCTAACAAAGAGAAGCCAAAACTACTGCCCGTAGGTCATAAACTAGTGGAAGAGGACGATGCGGTGAAGTGCCTATTGGACTGTCGATCCACCTCACTACTCATCTTTATTCATCACTATCTTCCTGAAGTGGTCCATCTCATGTGCCACTAACTTACTGGTATCTCTATACTTCAAGTTCCTTCCCACTATATACACCACGTCTAATGGAAACAAGACTAATGTGGTGACATGCAAAACATGGACACCTCGTCAACATCCAATTCAACCTTAGCTAACCAAAAATGTGGACACCCTAACTCATCTAAATCTCTTTTGCAATGAACAGAATCGGTGGGTCTCTAAGCCCATCATGACATGCCTGTCAGATTCTTAGAGTCTAACGTTTGTTGACATCTGGATCTGGTATAAAATAGGATCCTATACCCATTTTACCTCTGCTAGCACTACTACATCACCTGCTCACATCTAACTAGGCAAGCGGTCTGATATCATGATAAAAATCCATATATGGCATGTCAGCTCAACTAAGGTCAAGTCCTGAATACACTGTTATCCAAACAACTTATGAAGAAAAATCTGTATGTAAAGAAAATATACATAAACATACCTGCCAGTTGGGCCGAGAGTGTGTAACGACCCAGCCCAAAGTGCAACGTAATGGGCTAAATCATTTCTTTAAAATGGGTACCCCGGAAGTTAAAGATCTCTAGTCCATTCCTATTTATAAACAGGATCTTCTCCCAGTAGGTATTAGATGTGGGACTAAGTTGAGGGATCTCACAATCCACCCACCTTAGGAAATTTCATCCCCAAAATGCCTATTCTTGGCCCGTTGCTAGCCCCAGCCCACGTCCTTTCTGGCCCGTGACCGGCAGCCTAGCCAACGTTTCTAGTCTTGGCCTGTAGCTAACCCCAGCCCACGACCTTTCTGGCCTGTGACCGGCAGCCTAGCCAACATCCCTAGTCCATCCCACCATCTAACACGGAACCAGGTCGGCTCTGATACCATTTGAAACGACCCAGCCCAAAGTGCAACGTAATGGGCTAAGTCATTTCTTTAAAATGGGTACCCTGAAAGTTAAAGATCTATAGTATATTCCCACTTATAAACAGGATCTTCTCCCAGTAGGTATTAGATGTGAGACTAAGTTGAGGGATCTCACAATCCACCCACCTTAGGAAATTTCGTCCCCGAAATGCCTATTCTTGGCCCGTTGCTAGCCCCAACCCACATCCTTTCTGGCCCGTAACCGATAGCCTAGCCAACGTTTCTAGTCTTGGCCCGTTGCTAACCCCAGCCCACGACCTTTTTTGGCCCGTGACCAGCAGCCTAGCCAACGTCCCTAGTCCATCCCACCATCTAACATGGAACCAGGTCAGCTCTGATACCATTTGTAACGACCCGGCCCAAAGTGCAACGTAATAGGCCAAGTCATTTCTTTAAAATGGGTACCCCGAAAGTTAAAGATCTCTAGTTCATTCCCACTTATAAACAAGATCTTCTCCCAATAGGTATTAGATGTGGGACTAAGTTGAGGGATCTCACATGCTCTGATCACATTTCACCTCTTGTCATCATGTCTTAGCTTTTCATCACGTCATAACATCATCTCATTGCATTTAATCATATCCTATCATGTCTTCGCATTTCACATCATTCACAATATAATAACATCATAAATAGAACATTAACCACTCTATCGACTGACATGTGTGCAAGTGACAATAGTGCTCCTCCGTCCAAGCTGGCTCCTCAAACTCGTGATTATTACCTACATATAGTATAAAAACACGTCAGTAATAAGTGTTACTGGTCTGGAAAATAAAATAACTATAAGAAGCTGGCTATGAGAGCAAACTCTCATATGAAAAAAAACACCACATACTCCACGTGAACACACTGAAGGGCACTACTGAGGAGCCATTGGGCTACAGATCCAGTAGCATCCCAAACTTACTGATCTACTGCTGCTGATGCCGCTCTCGGTATTTTCTTACTTCATTTTCTGGTTTCAAATCCTAAGCCCTCTCCTTACCTCTATATTTCTCCTGGCCTTGAGCACGAAGGCCGAGTACTCTCAGGCAATCCCCTTTAGTACCCTTTGAACCACAAGTTCGGACATGCGCTATGCTAAACAGTACCCGTAAACCTCCATGTTCTCTGGGTGTGAGGAACTCAAATGCGGAGTTGTCAGGATCCCTCGGGAATGGAATAGTCCGCTGGCACTAATCCAGAGCCCGCTTTGAATATCACGACATCCTCTCATGGTACATGCAGTCAGTTTCTCCATCTCTCATCTCACTGAAAACGTGAAAACTAAATATATATAGGTCTGGGTAGGGATTTATATAATAGGCCCGAAGGCAACTTGTGGTGGATCTTGTTTTCGAAATCATCCTCGAGGGATCTCATTTTCGAGGAGTTATTAATCCGGAAAACTGTTCGGTTAAATGGCCTGGGTTAAGTGGGGTTCAATAAAATGCCACTTAACCCGTCCTGCAAATAATAAAATAAACATGCAATAGAAAAGAGCGTAAAACAGAGACGAGTCCTAAACGGACCTGGTAGAAGCTCCAAGCGTGTCATCGCGCCTAGGCGGTGAGCTCCTACTCCGTACCTACACATCAAAACTAAATACTAATGCCCGTTAACTAAATGATGCATCAAACGCAATGAACATCACACACAATTCAATCATCAACATCCAGCAACAGTTAAATAATTATAAATGTAAATAATTCTCACTTGTCCTATTCATACCAATTTTATTGTATTTTTCAAGGTTATGTCCTGATCACTTATCATGCTGAGACTCGATCTACCTCATTAGATCACTCAACCTTCATTCTCAATTAATTGCATCATGCAATCATCATTTCATTCATAGTCATACATTTATCCTAACAACTAACAAATTCTAGCATGTTATGCTAACAATCATCATCAATTTTAAATAATCAAATCAGAGGTAATTATACCTCACGTCGTCGGCAATCGGCGACGGCTAGGGTTCCGTCGTACGTCTCAGAGCTCAAATTCGGCGCTCATCGGCATCAGACGTTTGATCGGGATCGACTGGATGAGCTTCGCGCAAGATCCAACGAATTCCAGGGAATTCGATTTTTTGGCGGTTTTCTGACGGGTTTCAATAGTTTTTCGGTAGCTTTCGACGGTTTTTCGGTGACAGTCACCGGCGGCGTCTACTAGCCGAAAAGTAGTCATATTGGGTACCTTTGGAATTTGCTCGGCGAGCCTGACACATCCACGACATCGACGTGGTCGGCTGAGGTGGTGGCTCACGGGAAAATGGATAAAATAGAGGCAGTGGTGGTGGGTGGCTCGATGCGACCGGCCTGGGCGGTGATAGGCTCCGCTCCGGTTAGGGAGGGTCGAGGGTTGGTTGAAGACGTCAAGGTGACCACTCGATCGCGGCAGCGTGATCGATGATGGAAGCACGACGCAGGCACAACACTAGTCGCAGCTGCCTGAAGTCGTGGAGGCCGAATAGTGGCCAGGTCTGGTCGGGGCAGCACAACGACGCCATGGTGGGGCTAGGCAGCGTCGATCGGCGGCGACGCTGCACAGGGGCGGCGTCGGGGCAAGGGTTTGGGGAAGAAAACATTGGGAGGGAAGAAAAGGGCTGGTGGCAAACTTGTAAATATTACTTGAATCGTCTACGGCTCGAGTGAAGAATAATAATTAATTTGCCGTAAATCCTAAAAAAATTCTATAAAAATCGAGAAAAATCCCATAAAATTAAAAAAACACCAAAACATCATAATGATATGCTCTAGAATTATTAATTCACCCAAACTGCCTGTAACGTATCCTAACACGGTAAACGGCTTAAAACTAATTCTCCGATCCACTATATATAAAAAGAAAAAAATAAGTGGCATACTCTTATATATTCTGATAACTCATTCTGTTCTGCTGTGTTCATGACGTTATCATCATATACTTAGGTACGCATGACCCTATAGCTCATACACGCGACTGGCGTCGGCTAAGTACACGTGCTCTGAATCTGACTCGACTCGAATCATGGGTTTTACACTCCGCCTTCATTGGATTGATCCCTCAAATAAATACCTCAACTCCATTCTTTCTAAATTTTTCCACTGTGTAGCAGGCACTATCATCAACCGCTGGCAGCACCACTTATTAGACTACCGGTGGCACTGGGTTTGGAAGCTCCCCTCGCTCACCTAGGTCAGATAACCCTGCCTGCCCTTGGGCACTCCCCGGGACATTACTAGGACCCGCTACCGAGTTTAAGGCTCCATTCCCTGTTACCACCCGCGGTAACTGCTGAACATATTCTGAACCACAAAATTTGTATTTTTTGAAGCCTGCGCTAGTCCCTATATGGCCGTCAGGATTTGGGCCAACACATTCTTTGTGTTTGAATTTGACTGCGCAGATCGGCTTGACTGTCTACGGGTGCCTACCATCTAAAACATCGAACCATCATGGTTCATTAACATGTTCTCTTTCAATTATGACTTAGCTTTATTAGTAGTGAATGAATTTGTTAATTCAAAACACAACACAATGAGAAAAGATAATTATTGGACTTTTTAACAAGGTACTTGAGTCATAAAATGAGCTAGTAGGAAACCTGGCTCTGATGCCACTTATAATGACCTGCCATGTTTCACGACATTGTGGGCCTTGCTGGCCAGGTGTTACTCAAAATTTAACAAAAACCAACCTTATAACGACCAGTCCTAACCGGACTAGGTGTTACTTAAAAGGTTATATGAATAATATGAAAGCAAATAAGTCTAGCATTTCTAACTCAAAAGAACTTATGTTTCAAATGACAATGTATGAAATAATTATCCCACAGTCTTGGACCGTTTCCCATAGCCACATTTATAACACAAGAAAAGTAAAAAGAGAAGTCCGCTTATTATCTGTTCACCACCTAAATTGGTAGAAGAACCACCCTGTCGTCTCTCAGTCTTTAGTTCCAGCTGCTAACTTGCGAAGGCAATTCCGCGTTAGTGATTAAACACTAAGCCGTATAAATAAATAAAACAAGTCCATAAACTCCCTATCATTATCTATAATATTGGCTGTTGTGACCATTCCAACATGTCCATTTATTAGTTGATGGTTCAGTCCACCATGTCCATTAGTTGGCTGATGGGTCAGTTCACCATGTTCATCTATTGGCTGATGGGTCAGTCCTTCATGTCCATTACCGGCTAGCGAGTCCAATCTGCCATGTCCGTTATCGGCTGGTGAGTCCAATCCACCATGTCCGTAATTGGCTGATGGGTCAGTCCATCATGTCCATTACCGACTGGCAATTACAATCCGTCATGTTCGTTATTGACTGGTGAGTCCAATCCACCATGTCTGTAATTGACTGGTGAGTCTCAATCCGCCATGTCCAATTAATTAGCTGATGGGTCAGTCCATCATGTCTATTACTGGCTGGCAAGTCCAATCTACTATGTCTGTTATTGGCTGGTGAGTCCAATCTATTATGTCCGTAATTGGCTGGCGGGTCCAATCCGCCATGTCCAATTTATTGGCTGATGGGTCAATCCATCATGTCTGTTACCGGTTGGTGAGTCCAATCCGTCATGTTCGTTATCGGCTGGTGAGTCCAATCTACCATGTCCGTAATTAGTTGGCGAGTCCAATCCACCATGTCTAATTTATTGACTAATTGGTCAATCTATAATGTCCATTACCGGCTGGCGAGTCCAATCTGTCATGTCCGTTATCGGCTGATAAGTCCAATCCACCATGTCCATAATTGGCTAATGAGTCCAATCCGCTATGTCTAATTTATTGTACTATGGGCTATCAGGTCCTTTTTGACATGTACATTATTGTATTACGAAGGGTGTAGCCCGTGTCAGACTGAGTCAATTCCTTGACCTCGGTTGCACACGGTGCATGGTAGTCAAATCTGAGCTCAAACTGACTAGGTTGTCCACAAGGGAAAATATAATATTTTAAATAATTACACGAACCTGAAAATTTGGTGAAGAACCCGCAACTATAACAAATAATCCTAAAGTCTTCCCCTTTGTGTGTTAAATGTGCTCACAACCTATCCATCCAGAGGATGTTTAATTTGACAACAGAGCTTTCCTTTATATGGAAGAATATGTGTGGAATTCTATAAATCATTACATTACATTTTATAAATATGTGCGGAATTTAAGAAGTCACTATATTAAATTTTATAGAAAAAAATGTAATTACTTATAACTATATTTGTATGATAATGAAAGGTCAAAAATTGAGTTATAATTGATAAAATATTAATTTTTAAGAATTAATTTAATTAAAGAATTGATTCATTTTAAAATTTATAAAACCCTAAATAAAATAACCTAATTATTTTCAAGGTTTTACGGCCAATTAATAAGCATTGGAGTAAATTACATAGTTTTATAAGTTTTTAATATGTTTAAGATTTTTATTTATTTAATAAGTGATTTATAATTAGTATGTATTATTTAATTTAATATTTTATATTTAAAATTCTAAATTTATTTAATTTTATATTTATTAATATATATTATTAAAAAAATTTAAAAATATGCCATGTGTTGCACTAGTTTTGGCTAGTTGTAATAATATATCTCGTCCAATTTAAATACTACAAAGGTCTGCTCAGGTTGTGAAAAAGAGAAAAAGGTGTGAGAAAAACTTTTCCTAGTATGCAAAAAAAAAAAGAACGAAGAAGGGAAATTTGTTCTCTATGATCATTGAAATATTTTTCCCAATTATTTTTCCATAAAAAAATATATAAAAAAAGAGAATGATACTATATAAATTCTCATCTCTTTCTAATCAAACAAAAAAAGAAAACGGTTGCATGTTTTACTTTTCTTTCTAATTTCTACGTTTTTAAAACAAAAGTTTCTTGCGTAGGAGGTGTGCCCCACGCCCTTTTCTTTTCCGCCCTTTGGCCCATTTATATTATCAGATAGATTATTATTTATTATTATATATATCTCCATTAATTATAAATTTATTAATTATTAGTATGGATTATCTTATTCCCCACTATTTATTCATTTAATTTAATTATTATTTATTATTCGGATTATCTTCTCATCCGGCCCGCCCCCTTTTCCCATCACTTGCGCCGCCCAATTACCCCTCTTGGTGAGGGTTTTTCATTCCCCATTCTTTCTCTCTCTCTCTCTCTCTTTCTTCTCTCTTCTATTCTTTATCAATCATTATATTGTTATTACTGTGATTTCCTTACCCCGTCGGCCTTAGCCTTCGATTTGAGTATAGGCTAGGGTTTCTTGGGCAGTTTCTAAATTATTTGGTCTGTGACGGAGGACGCTATTCGTGGATTGAGTTTTTGCTGCCACTTTGTACTTCCTGCATTTTGGATTTCTGGTAGCGGGACTCAGACTTTTCTCTTTGTTCTTCCTTCAATGTCGTCTTGTCTGGTGCCCAGGTTGGTGTCCTCTCAAGTCTCTTTATACTCTGGACGGAGTTATTGTTTTCAGTCTCGGTACTGTAGTTTACCTATGACTACTTTTTTTCAGCTTAACCAATTTCTGAATTCCAATAGTATATTCAAAGAAAAACGTATTATGGACATTGATTGAACCTAGGTGCTTGGATAAGTGAATGTGTGTAGATTTTTTTATCTTTCGGGTCCATTTGCGTAATTAATTTGCATGTCTCAAGCCTTTAAATTCTTTCAGGAGTAAAAGTAATTTTTATTTTTGCTCTTGGCTGATATGCCCGTTTGGGATTTCTTTCTGCATTAACGTTCTTATTATATAGAGCATCATGCTTAGCTCTTCTTTTTTGGGGTGTTGATTTCTTTGCGACTGTTGGTTATTCTGCAGGATTTCAGTTGTGAGTCTTGCTAATTTGACGATATGAATAACGCTTTCAATATCCAGATACTAGCGGAAAAGCTTTCTAAGCTAAATAATTCACAACAAAGTATTGAAAGTATCCTTCAGTTAAGATGCTTATTATCATCTATTGTTGTGCATGTTGCCAAGTAATTGTCTTTGTTGTCTCAGTAGAAAACTATTCCCATGTTTTTGTTCATGCTCTTGTTCTGTTTTACTTTTCACATGCGTCGTGATCAACAAAGCTTTCTTTTGATTCCCCAAATTATTGGCCACAATTGTGGTTATATGTTCCTAATTATAAGGAATCTTACCTTAGTAACGTATCAAGCTCTATATGTGATCTGCAGTATCGCAAGTTAAGATGTTAACAAATATCTGGCATCTTTTATGATAAGGTATTCTTTGTGACTAAATTTTGAATTTTCCTTGATTTATATTTATTTTAGTAGTGTTTTAGTGGTTAAAACTTTTTCAAATATCTAAAAATACTATTTAAAATGATTTGGATAGAGTGAAACACAAGTGATACAAAAATACAAACTGAATATTCCTGAAGGGTTACTTATTTGGGGTTTCGCAGTTGATGGAGATGATGGAGCTGCTTTAGATTTTCGGGTTGGGATTGTAATGATAATTGATATGACCTGTGATTCACATTGATGAAATAGTATCCATGCCTCTGACCTCAACTTTAGGATCGAGAAAATGGTGAATGAAACGTGTATATATAAATTTGAAGTAAGTGCATTAAATGTCTTAAACAGATAGTGTCATCTGCAACTTCAGCATTCTGCAGTCTTGTTTTATGCAATTTTTTCCATGAATATATGGCATTGTGGCATAAGTTTCATTCTTGTAAATATCCAGTTTCATCTTTTTTGTGTCTCATCTATATTGATTATTATTTAAGTGTGGAAATGAGAAACAAAGCTGCCTTTAATGGAGTCAGCATCCAAGCTTTTATTATATATCACCTCTTTGATACTAAAATATTGGTTAAAAAGGCATCCCAAGAACAAGAAGCCTTGAGAGTTTTTACTATTTGCTTTATGCCCATGATATGCCAGCTTATGTTTGACGTTTATTTTTAAGAGTTTAAATCTCAAATTCTATTTTGAGATAGTTTAGAAGCTAAGTCTAAAAATCTATAAGTTGTTCTAGCAGTTTTTGTATAAATAAGCTAGTAAATGAATGGAGGAATCACATTGATTTCACCCTTTTCTCCTCTTCTACTACTCTCAATTTTGTCTGTGACCTTCTTACTTAATTTATCTACATAGTATTGAGCACGGTCAATTCTCATTGTTGAGGGACTAATTCAAGGGATGGATGGATGCCAGATTTGATTGCTTCCCTCACTCTCACTATTGCTATTTCTGACTACTACCTGATGAGGGATAACTTAGGATAAATAGACAAAAGGGGAGGATGAATAGACAAAAAGGGAGAAATATAGTTGAAAATCATTAAAAGAGAGAGAACCAATCAATTTTATATATCAAAACCTATTGCAATGATCAAAGTATCTACTATTTTAGAAAGTCATTAAAGGACTAATTAAAGCAATGATCTTTCTATTAAAGAAATATCCATATCAAAGTAACTCTAGTTTGTTGAAAGAAATTCTAAAAAGGACAATTTTTGCTTTATTGCAAAAGAAATCGTAAATGTATTTTTAAATTTTAGATGGTCTAACAACTTGTCTCAAAAGTGCTGGATGTTAGTCAAGGGAATATGGAGATGGGTGGAACTTGATGTGGATGGAAACACGCCCTTTTTTAGTTTTTCTTTTTATTTGATATGGGGTGGTTGATGGGAACAAGAAAATCCTTGTTTTGAAGATAAGTGTGGAACAAGCGAATGATAAAGGAAGCACACAATTAGATTTTTAGGCTCTGGCTTGATGAGTGATGACTTAGGAGAAATAGACGAAAAAGGAGAATTAATAGACAAAAGGGGAGAGATATATTGAGATGGAAGACAGCCAAAGCACAAGACTCAGTTCAGTTCATTAAAACCTATTGCAATTATCAAAACATCTGCTGTTTATAAAGTCATTGAGAGACTAATTAAGGTAATGGCTTCTTACAAAATAAACATCCTAAACAAAGTAACCCTAGAGTATAGACTTGTCATAAAAGATATCCAAAAAGGCCTTAATTGCAATAAAAATTCTAAATAGAATAAAATTATTGCAAAATAAAAATCAGATAAAATATATTCCCAATATATGCTTGTGGATCAATATCACAAAGTAGTTGCCTTTTTGCTGGTCTCCAACATTGATGGCGATTGAAAGTGGGATTTGAAGGGAGAATAGAACTAGATAGAAATAAGTCTAGAAAATAAGGTAGGAAGAAGGAGAACCCAACAAATTGGGAGGTTGGAGGAGGAGATAGATAGGCCGAAAATTCACGAAGAATTTCGGAAGGTTAGAAAGATAAAACTTGGAATCCACCAAAGCTTCATATTTTCATTCATCAAAATCTCACGTTTACAATGATGGAAGACTCGTATGTATAACCTAGCAAAAATACTTAATAAAAATGACGAAAATTAAAAGAAAAATCCTTTAAAATATGAAAATTACATAAAATTCCTTGAACATCATCAAACTAATAAAATAGAAAATCACTTATTAAAATAGCCTTAATATAACACAAATTTGTCCTATTTTAAACTTCAAACTCAGATGTCTTTTGCTTCCACTTGCTGCTGTTTTATATGCATGATGTATATGGGGGAGGATAAAAACGTTGCAAATCCTTTTCCTTGTTCTAATACACTGAAGAGAAGAAGTTGGATTTTCCATTTCTCAAGCTGTATACTAGCTCGAGGGGAGAATTAGAATAAAGATGTCTATTTTGATGATTGTCCAAGTTCCTACTACTCTTTTAATCATTTTGTCTTCCTGCCGAAGATGTCATTGATATAGTTACTTCTATTGGGGTTTCTTGGTGAGGTTGGTTCTGGAAGATGTTGAGCCAAACTGCTTTTTCAAATAAGTGTTGCTATCAACTATGTCACCTTATGCATGCGATGTGTACTTGTTGATTCTAGAATGCTCTTATTCAGCACCTTTGTTACCCTCAAGGCTCAGCTTGAAGGAGAGTGTTGAGAGGATCTTACTATTTGCTTTGTGTCCAAGACTGTTTGACTGTGTTTCTAGGATTTTAAGTTTCAAATTCTAGTTTGAGATAGTTTATGACCTATCTCTAAAAATGTGTACGTTGTTGCACCAACTTTTGTGTATAAATAAGCTAGTAAATGAATGAGGAATCACTTTGGTATTGTCTCTTTTCGCCTATTCTTCTATCGTCTCTTTTCTTCATGGTTTTCTAACTCTTTTTTTCCACAAAGTCTATTTCAGCAGCCTCAAAAATTTAACTCCTTTGACCTTTGGTTTCTTTTCGTCTGCACTTTGTATTCATGGCAGCCTCATATATCATATCTTTCTTGAAGATTCTGAATGCATGATAGTTGATCAGTTGTGGACGTGGCTAAATTTTTTTAAATGATTTTGACATATTTGGCAATTTCACTTAGTTTTTTATTTTACTGTTTTTAGTAAAATATTGTATTTTGATTCTGACATCAATTTGTGAGTCATAGTAATGATTTGATTGGTCAATAAGCTAAGATGAAAAAAATTGATAGTCTGTATGTCCATGGAGAAGTTGGTTTTGTTTCCCTAGGACTTAAGGAACGAAAATTTTGATTTTTTTGTGCTGTGTCCAGTTTCCCCAACTACTAACGGTGATGCCTATTGTTTGCTTAGAAAAGCTTTCTGTTACTATGGTATTTTTTATTGTCAATTGTTTTTTTAGTTGCCTTTTTCTATTTTGTCATCCAATTTCTCACTTTTTACTGCTCAAGTCTTGTGATGCTAAATATTAAGTACTTCTTAATTATTTGTTCTGTGCTTCCTTTGACACCATATAGCTCTATCACATTGGTGCATTTTTTCACCGAAAAAAGCTAGACAGGTAGTTGAAACGTGGGAGAAGCTTTTTAGTAGCTGTCAGAAGGAACGCCAAGTGTCTTTTCTGTACCTTGCCAACGATATCTTGCAAAATAGTAGGCGTAAAGGGAGTGAGTTTGTCAATGAGTTCTGGAAGGTGCTGCCTAAGGCTCTGAAAGATGTTTCAGAAAACGGCGACGAACATGCAAAAAATGCTGTCATCAGATTGGTAAATTTTATATATTTGAACTGCATTTTGTTTTGCTTGTAAGTTGGTAGTATCACATTTGTTTCAAGTGACAATGATGATATTGCAAGGAATCTGAAATACTGATAGGTTTTAATTATTTCATTATTCATTGTTAAGTTTTTGGCAAAAAAATTCTTGTAGTAACTAAAAATATTGAGAATTAAATAGTTTTTTGTTTGAAGCGTGATGACATGGTGTTGCAACTCATATATTTAGCAATGCCTTCCATAAATTTAATTAAATTTTCTGATGATTGGAATCAATGCTTATTGTTGTGGGCTTATTCGTGTGCTGTTATGGAACATATATAGTGTTGTACTATGCATTTACATGTTGAAATTAAAGCATTGAAAAGGCGGCCCACCAGCATATGCAATAGGTAATAGAGGGTTGTTGACCATTGTTAGTGAATGATCATAAAAAAATTGCATTTCCATTAGAACTAAAGCTCTGCCCAATTGTCTATGCACTAGCATAGAAATGTCTTTTGCGATCATGCACAATGTGGGCTGTCAATCCATTTAGATGGCTCATACTCTCTCCGACAAGAGGTCTATTTTGACTGGTGGATACGTAGAGGACAAACACCGGCAATCTGTGATCTCCATCTGTCTTTTGAACTCAAGGTCCTTTTGATCATTTTTATCTCCAATTGCTCAAATTTAGATGCAGTTTTGACCATGTAATGCACTTCCTAAATCAGTTTTTCACCTATCTTTTAATAATGTACATTTTCATAAGTTGAATAATCATTCAAGTTGCTTGGGGAAGCTTTTGATCCATTTTAATTACCCATCCAATCTTTATCAAAACAATAGAAGCCTCTTCCTTAATATTCTTGACATCTTGTACAAGCTCAAAACAAAGTTGCTTGCATTTAAACTAACTGGACGCACTTTGTAGAAAAAATAGCATTTGAGAATTGAGACAAAATTGTTTCGTTTCATACAATCTCTCAAATAAAAACACAGAAAAGAATTGTCTTTTACAGAAATAAGAGGGGCTTGGTAGGCAGGCATCTTGGGTGAAGGAACAATGAGGTCTTAGGGCATTTGGTAATGCGCCTAACACAGATCCTTTATTTCTTGTGTTCGCTAACTAGGTATAGAGCACAAAGAGCGCACAACACAATAAGGCATTAGTGCAAGACAAGGACTAGAGCAGCTATACAGCATCCCATTCCCGGTTGAGATTGGTAGGAAATGTTTTTTAGGATTTATTAGGTAGAAAAGGATAGAAATGTTTGAGGCCAATGGACAATGAGGAGCATGGGGTGGCCGGCTGAGAGGCTTTTTCAGGTCTAATCCAGGTTGTCTATATGATTGGATGGCGCATGTTGTGTGTGTGTAGGAAATGTGTCTACGCAAGAGAGCAGACTATATTTCTCCTTAGAAATAATGTTTAAATTGTTAGAAAAGTGTGACTTGGGCTAGAATTGGAACCTACTTGTTGTATGGAAGTCTAAATTAGGAAATTATATTAATTAGGAACAGGTTTATTTCTCATTTGGGTTGGTCTTTAAGTAGGAGGATGTTTCATAGTTTTTTTCTAGTTGGAGAATACATGGGTATTTCCTAACAACCAATCATGATGCAGTAAATCCTTAACACCTTTTGACCATGCGCAAACTTAATGGTTAAGAGTTACTTTACTAACTTGAAAATATTTGTAACTTCTCTCTTGACTAGCTTTCTTTTTCATTTAGTTAAGTTGTAACCTTCCCTACATTTCTTATTCTTGTGGGAAGAGGTTACTGTAAAGATGTCCTATAAATATGTACCCTGATGTAATGAAGAAGGAAGAATTGCTATTAGAATATAAACTTCGCTTTGTGCATCTTGGTGTGTGCTACCCCTTTGTGGTGCCCCTTTACTCATCTTCTTTGTGATTTTGAGTTAAGTTTAGAGGGAATAGGATTATGTGCGAACCTATTTTCCTCAAGCTATCCTCTTCTACTCACTTTCTATGTGATTTTGAGTAAAAAACCCTTGAGAAAAGATACAAGATTGTACCTACACTCTAGCCTATCCTAACAAGCTTGCATCAATTGGTTGTCAGAGAAATTTGGTTTCTTGGTGCCCTGTTTTTTTACCCCACCACTGCCCCCACTTCTACCCTTTTCTACTACCATCTCCACTCCAACACTCTCCACAACACCAAATCCTTACCTCCACACCACTATCATATCTAAGTCCCTTTTGAAATCTTTTGAAACATCCAGCCCTACCTCTGTGACCCAACAAACCCTTGAACTCCTTCAACGTATAGATTCCTTGGCTAATGTGGTTTTTGAAGAGCACATAACATCACAATTTACTACATTTCAAACACAAAAATATGTGCCATTGACCGTTGATGGGCCATGAAGGTCATAATTGACTCTAACCTTGACTTATCAACCCCATCCACAATGACTTTGATTATAGTAATTGTTGAAATGTATGCATTGTGGATGTCAGTTGTTAGACATCTAGAGTTAGATATCTACAATTAGTGAAAATTTTAATTTATTTGTGTTGTTTTTCTAGTCAATTTTATTTTTCTATCTTTATCTTTAAAATAGAGTTGCTTGCATGTTAAGTCCTAACTCCTTGATGGTTAGGATTTTCCTCCTTCTAGTAATTAATCTTATCTGTTTTTTCATTCGTCATGATGTATGTATGATGCTGATGCCAGTTTGTGTAAATGCTAGTCCTTTTAAAGAACAAATTATTTTCATCCCGAGCAGGAAGTTGATTTTTAAATTTTTCTTCTGTAAGATGACTATGTCAATGAGGTGAAGTGAGGGTTAAGAGAAGCAGTGTTATTATTATGTTCTTGATTAGGGAAGTAATCAGGCTGGAGAAGTTTGGCCTTTTCCTTTTAAATCAATTGGTTTTATCCATCATAGGATCATCCTTGATCTGTGATGATTATTGAGGACACAGTTTAGTGTTCAGCAATAGCCTTAACTACAGTGAGAGTCATTTTAATCACCAGTGCTTTGACGTACAAGATGTTATCTTGTATTAGAGTTGAGTATTTATTGTCAACGTTTCTGTGTAACTTTTATTCTTTTGTTTACCCTAGGTTGACATATGGGAGGAAAGGAAAGTGTTTGGTTCTCATGGTCGAACCCTCAAAGATGATATGGTTGGAAAGGACCCACCTAAAGATCCTCCATATTCATTAGACAGTAACAGGAAAGGTTCTAATTCCATCAAGATAGTGAAAAGGGATGCACACTTTGTACGACTAGTAAGGGAATTTTTTCCCCTGAACTGTATATACATGTTGAAAATGATAGATCTATATGAAAAGACTGATAAAAATTGGGTTTTCTTTGGACATCTGTGCAGAAACTTGCTGTTGGCGGCATCCCTGATAAAATTTTAAGTGCATTTCAATGTGTGAATGATGAACAACTTAATGAAGAAATTGCATTAAACAAATGTAAAGCAGCATTGCGTCATGTTGAAAAGGTGGAGAAAGATGTTGAGAATACTTGTGCTCAGGGTAAGTTTGTTTAGTTTCCTTCTTTTTGATGTTTAAGTAGCTATTTTATAATTCTGCTAATGGTGTTTGGAAGGAAGGTAAGATATTATGGTTTCCATATTCCCATTATATGAATGTGTTTTTGCCATTGAAATTTCTCAATATTGGATATTACAGTTCCTACATATAATTAGTTGATTGTTTTGTTATGTTTTCTCGAAAATTGACAAACGTGCAGGCTGCAACAATAATTTTCCATTTTGTAGATTATGCTACTTACATATAACTACCTTAAATTTATACTCAGTCTCATCAGTGAACCAGTCTCATGTTAATTTACTCAAGTAGCTTTTGACCCTTGTCTTGTTGTATGTTGACCAATCTTTGATGCTGTTTCATTTTAGACATACACTCAAACCCACATTCTGAACTGAGAAATGTACACTTCACTGTCATTAGGAACTCAACAAGAATCTTCACTTGCTAATGAACTGCAAGAACTGCAAGAACTGGAAACTAATCTCTTGCAATGTATTCAACAATTTCGAACCATTGAAGCCACTAGGGCACAATTGGTTGCACAGCTTAGGGAGTCACTTAATGATCAGGTATTGTATGCTGAAACCAAGTTACTTGTATTGGAAGTAAGGTGATTTTGTTGAAGAGTGATATCTTTTACTATGAGATTTCCCTGTATTAAATTTTCAGGAATCAAAATTGGAGTTAGTACGCACCCAAGTACAGGTTGCTTTCTATCTTCAAATTTTTTATTTTGTGTTGTTTTGCTGATCTTTTGCTTTGTCTGGGTGGATCATCCTTGTTAAAAATTGTAAATCCCTAAGTAAAACAAGTTTAAGTGTGTGAAATTTTTGATTGAGATGGGCTGTGATATTAATATGAATCCCTCATAGAATTTCAGTTGGTTGGTAAAATGATGGGCCTTTTGGTATACTATGCGATTGTTAAGTTCTTGTTAAATTAAAAAGATAATATTATTGAGAAACAATAAGGTAGAGAATCTGCAATGGTATTATGAGAATAATTGGGTATTATACTTATTGAGGATGAAAAATGTGGGGCATCTATATTTAATAGGATGTTGTGCTTATCTTCTAGTTAATCATGTTGTTAGTAACTTCACTGCAATTTTGGTTAATTTTTGGATTTAATTCTTTTTAGGAGTTTAAGTTGTGTTAAAATTAGGATATGTCATGTTTAGGCTATAAATTAGTGATTAATATCAACAATAGATAGCTCAAGAATATTCGTTAGTTGTCTATGTTCTTGTAACTTTGTCACATTTTTCTTCCTTTGGTCTGTGATTTTTCCCTCCAACCATTTTACTTTAATATTATCCCTCATGAAGTGATATCAAAGCCTCAAAGATTCCGTCTTTTTGGTATTTACCTTCACCTTTTCATCCTGCCACCATCCATCCCTTGTTCTCTTATCACAGACAAAAAAAACGTCCAACAACCATAGATCTACATGTTTGGCCATCCACATCGCTGGTTGAGCCACTAAATGTTGTTGCTCCAGTCATCCCGAGTAGTCTCTCCACTTACAAATTTGCCCTTTTGGCTAAGGGATAAGGAAAGGACCTTGGGTTGTTAGATGCATTGAAGATGACGATGACAAGTTATTGAAAGATGGGGGGTTAGAGAAAGCTACTTCTGGAAGCTTCTCAATGAGATGAGTAACTCACATGCTAAAGAGGGGATCTATGAGCCGGCCCCTTCCATTTATTGCTGGAAAATCGAGCATACAGTTGTTAAAGATGAAACGGGTAAAGTTGAAAAATAAAAAAGCAATTGGTCCTGATTCCATTTATAGTGACGAGTGGAAGTGTATAGGCAACATTTGTCATATGTGGTTGACTAAGCTCTTTAATAAGATATTACTTTCTCAAAAAAATGCCTAATGCATAGAAGAAAAAAAAATTAAGAATTAAGGGTGTGGTAGGCTTTTTCACAGGTGATCAGGGAAGAACCTCATTCCCCTTCTATTGTCTAGAAATTTTCTGAATGGGTGCCATGGATTTGGGAGTTGAGCTTCACTAGAGAAAAGGTGCAAGCGAAGAACACGGAAGAGTTCTTCGTCTCTCCAATAAATACGGAACAGAAAAAAAACGATTGTTGTATTTTGATCTTTTCATAAACTTGTACAATGCGGTTCTCTGTTCTTAATATCTCATTCTCAATTAGGAAAAATTACTCTTTTGCCCCTAACCAACTAACTAAACTAACTTCCTCTGATCCTCTTTTCCCTCATAAAACCAACACAACAATACACTCATTTTAGTTGTACCAAACACTCCCCTGCCTGAAAAAAACCTTGCCCTCAAGGTTGCTTTCAATTGAAGTCCGAGTATTGCAGCAACAGCAGTACACACAACCTGTTATTCTGAAAGACTAATAGGCAAAGTAGAAGTGTGAAAATCAGCAGCCAATGATGCTCTTAATTGAGAAATGTGGAAGACATTGTGAATTTGAGATCCTTGTGGCAATTTCACTTTATAAGAGCCCTGCCCAATTTGGTCAATCACGGTAAATGGTCCATAATACTTTTGCTGCCAACTTTGTGATTCGCTGTGAATGAGCAGATACTTGGCAATATGGTTGAAGTTTCAAATAAACTTTTAGCTCAATCTGAAATTCTGCATCCCTCCGCCTCAAATCATGATGATGTTTCATCCTCAATTGGGCAGGCTTTAGATTCTCATTTAATTCAAACAAGAGTTGATCTGGTTCGGAGATGCAAATCAACATCTGCTGATGCAATTGTGCTTGGTATGTTGCTTAACAAGGTAGGTGGAGGCATGCTATAAACAGCTTTGAAAGGTGACATATGAATGGCTGATTGGTAACTTGTATTATAATAGTACGCTGCCCATGATAACCATTTTGCCCATGTGTTGTACCTCTCACTAGTGAAGCAATGAAGATACTGCTTGAGAATCTTGTTGATTATTTTAGTTTGGGCATCTGGGGATGATATGTTGGATTGTGGTTGGATGTCGTACCCTAAATTTTAAACAGCACTTAAGAATATACTATCACAATCACAAACTAGTGTTGCCAACGGTTCCGGGTAAACAAAGTACTTGACCCAACCTAACTTGACTCGATAATACTATATCGGGTTCGAGTTTTATTAATACCCATTTCATAGTGGGTCTGGGTTCAAGTCCTTCACGTCTCAAAGGACCTAACCCTATAAGGACTCGAACTTGAAAATATTTAATTTTTATTTTAAATTTTAGTTTTTCTTTATATAATATTGTATATATATAATCATCATGAGCATCTGCCTACTCCCAAAGAATTGAGGTTGGGGGTATGAATTCTTTCCATCCACTTCATCTTGTCATAGGTCATATCAATGTTTAGCTCCAAATGCTCCATATCCATTTTGATTGTCTCGATCCAAGTTCTTTTGACCTTCCATATCCTTTTTTAATACAATGACAAAATGACATGGTATATCTTTTGTTAAAGGCCTTTGAAGAATGTCTTTGCATATGCCTAAACCAACACAACCTATGTTCTTTTATTTTTTCCTCAATTGGTACTCCCTATAGTTGTGCTTGTATAGTGGTATTGGGGATTTGATCTTTAAGGGTATTTCCACATCCATCTCAACATCTACATTTCAGCTACTCCCATTTTGTCAATATATATTTGCTTAGTTGCCCAACATTCTGTTCCATAAAGTAATGCTGGGAGAATAGTTATTCTATAAAATTTACCCTTCAATTTCATAGGGATTTGTTTGTCACAGAACACCCTAGAAACAACTCTCCATTTTAACCATTCAAGTGCAATACTTTACTTGACATGCTTATCAACGTCCCATCTACATCTAACATAGAGCTAAGATACTTAAAATGCTCGGCAACTTGTGATTCTTCAAATGGATAAAAGGATCCTCTCTCGAAGTGATCCCACCAAAATTACATTTCATGTATTTTTTGCTCGACTAATCGTTAAGCCTTGTGCTTCTAAGGCATCTGGCCATAATTTCAACTTACCCTTAACTCTTTTCTTAGAAGTATCAATCGGCATTACATCATCTACAAAGAGGATACATACATCATCTTGAATATTACAAGTCAATTCATCCATTACAAAAGCTAAGAGGTAAGGACTCAAAGAAGACCCTTGATGTAAATAGAGTTTTACTGAAAAATCTTTAGTTTTGCCCATCAAAGTCTTCACACAAGTATTAGCATCAACACACAAATATATGTAAAATATTAAATATATATAATAGATCTTCTAAAATATATTATATTTTTATTATAATAATAAAAAATATTATTAAATATTTATTTTTTTGTATTTTTATATAAATATATGTAATATATTTATTATCGGTTCAGGTCCGGTCCGGGTTTGCTAAATTGGGTTTGGGTTTAAGTTGAAGAGAACATATTCAGGTACGGGTTCGGGTATTTCATATTAGGTCGGGTTCAAGTCTGGCAATGACCGAATCGACCCATTGGCAAAACTATCACATGCCATTGATGTTGGCATACCATGCAACTTAAAAATGTGCTCTAAATACAAATGTGCTACTGATTCTACTGTATTAGGATGTGTAAGGGCCACAAAATGACTGTACTTGGATAATTGATCCACGACAATGAAAATCACATCCTTCCATGACTTTTGGGTAAACCAGTGATAAAATCCATGGAAGCGGTGGTCTAAAACTGTTGAGGGGGATGGGCAAAGGCTGCAAAAGTTATGTTGGTTGCGTTGTAGAGGACTTAAATCTTTGACAAACTTCACAAGATTTGATGAAAGCCTTTGTATCGTGATACATCCTAGACCAGTAAAATACATCTTGCAGCCTTTTTATGGTCTTCAAGACTCTTTCATGAGTTCCATTGTGAAATTCCTTCAAGATTGTAGCAATCAATTCCATTTTTGGAATTAGGAGTGAGTTCATTTGCAGCACAACAGATTTGGAATTATAGGACTGATCACATATGCTGCCTTAATCTATCCAACCATTTAGGTATTGGTGTGGATATAGCCAACAAGGGCATTGTTTGTACAACTCCCATACCTGAGATTGATCTATAATGTCCTCCTTGTTAAATTGTCTTGAAAGTGTGTCTGCCACATTATTTAATTTCCCAGGCTTATACTCAATAACAAAATAATATCCCAATAATTTTGTAAGCTATCTTTGCTGAGCTGTAGTGTGAATCTTCTGCTCCACAAGTACTTAAGGCTAGAATGGTCTGTCCTTACAACAAAGGTGCGCCCTAAGAGATGCTGTCTCCATTTTTGGACTGCAACTACCAATGCTAGCATCTCTCGTTCATACGCAGACAAATGTAGGTTCCTTCCATGAGGCACCCTGCTGAAATATGCATTTGGTCAGTTTCCTTGCATTAAAACAGCACCTAAACCCACACCACTTGCATCACATTCTACCACAAATGGAATTTAAAAATCTGGTAAGGCAAGAACTAGAACTTGAGTCAATGCAATCTTCAAGTTATTAAATGCTATACAAGCCATCTCATCCCATTCATAAGCATCCTTCTTGATTAAGTCAGTCAATGAGGCAGTAATTGTTGCAAAATTTCTGATAAATTTTCTATAATAACCAACTAATCCCAAGAATCCTCGAATGCCCTTTACTGATTTAGGAATAGGCCAGTTAATTACAGCCATCACCTTTTCTTTATACATGCTTACTCCTTGATTAGATATCACATGCCCATGGTAATGAATTTCCTGCAAACCAAAATTGCATCTCACTTCTTGCGAACAACTTATTTAAAGTCTTCTCCAAATGGATTAGGTGGTCTTCCCATGATGAGCTGTTAACAAGAAATGTCATCAAAAATAAAAAAAGAATGAACCTGTGAAGATGATCAGCAAAAACCATGTTCATTAAAAATTGAAAGGTGGATGGAGCATTTGTTAAACCAAATGGCATCACTGTAAGTTCATAATGTCCATGATGAGTCATAAAAGCTGTTTTATGAACGTCGTCTTCAGGCATTCGTATTTGATGATAACCTTACCTCAAATTAAGTTTGGAAAAATAAACTGACCCATGCAATTTATTCTTGAGCTCATCAATATTAGGAATAGGAAGCTTATCTTTTATTGTGGCCTTGTTCAGAGCGTGATAATCAGTGCACATCCTCTAGCTCCCGTCTCTGTTTTTGACAAGCAGTAGGTGATGAATATGGGCTTGATGTTGGTTGAATAATTAGTGCTTGCACCAATTCTTTCACCTGTCTTTCAATTTTAGTTTTCTGAAAATATGGGTGTCCGTAAGGTTTAACAGCCACAGGAAGTGTACTCTCTCTCATAGGAATTGTATGATCATGGGTCTTTTAGGAGGAAGGGATGATGGCACTTGGAAGACTGCAGTAAACTCATACAATAATGCTTGCAATTGTTGGTGTTGTGCTTCTGAATGAAGACTTGGCATTTGTTGAGCAATTCCCGCTTTACTGGCTAATTGCAGGTTCATAAGAAGGCCATGCTTTCTCATTTAAGAGATTGGGATAATTGTTTTCTACCACAGATTTGATTCTGAGGAGTTGATTGCCCTTGCAATGTAACAGTTTTGCCGTTTGTGCTGAAAGACATGGTTAATGACCCAAAATTCCACACAATTGACCCTAGAGTAGTCAGCCATTGTATTCCTAAAACCACATCAAATTCCTCAAGCTGTAATGCATAAAAATCCGTGGTGAAAGTATAGCTAGGCAACACTAATGTAACATCTTTTCATTTGCCTTCACAAACCAATTGGTACCCATTTGCTTCTTGTACCTTCAGCCCAATGTTAGATTCTGCCTTCATTTTTTAATTTTCAGATCAATCCACTATTGAGGAAATTGTGAGAACTTCCAGAATCAATTAAAACTCACTTACTGTCCTTGAATTCTTCCCAAAACTCTCGTAGTGTTCAATGTAGAGGTTCCTATGAGGGCATTCAAGGATATTGCTGGTGCACATGCTTCTGGATATATTATTTGCTTTTGATCATCTGAAGTAGTTTCATTGTCATCTAAACCTCTTCCTGAGAGAAGTCCCTCAATTCAAAATAATTTTTTACATTTATGCCCTGGTGTATATTTTTCATCACATTTAAAGTATAAGCCCAAGTCCTTTCTTTCCTGCATCTGTTTTAACTGTCATTTTCTTGCTGGAGTCATCCCTTGCAGTGTGTACTGACACTAGATTGGAAGTTAAAGTTTCACTAACTTTCTTCTCCTTGAAGGAATTTTTGTTAGTTAGCCAAGATCGTAATCTTGCTGAAGATAAAACCTTTTGATCAATAAAGAATTTCTGCTCAAAATGCTTTGCTAAACCTTGTGCTTCTAACGATGAAGTTGGTTTTTGTGATTTGAGCTCCATCCTCAAATGTGGTTTCAATCTGCAAACAAAACTACTAAACTTTTGTTTCTGTAATTGAACCAGCTCTAACAATCAACCGATTGAAACTAATGATGTAATCTTTAACAGAACCCACGTGCTTCAAACGAGTAAGATCTCGAAAAAATACTGGTAGTCTATTGGCCTAAATTGTACATTTATTGCATCTTTCAACTCCTTCTATGCCAACAATTTGCATCCTCTAGATGGTAACTAGCAAGTCCTACCTTGAACTGTTCTTGGATTTTATGCAGTTAAAATTTTTTTACATTTGCTAAATTAAGATATTGGATCCAATGACCCATCATATTTAGGGAAATTCATCTTATGCACTTTTAGATAATCATTTCCTTGCCATGATTTGGGATTTCTTTCAGATGATCTCGTGCCAAGATTATCATTGTGCAACAAATTGCTACCCACTGATCTATGAAAATCTCCCTCATGCAACAACTCATTATCAATCAAAGACCCAGATTTACGTAACTGAGGCATGTTACCAACCACATGACAATCGGTAGTAACCCTACCTTCCTTGTGACACATCCTTGGGATTCAATTGAACCATTGGAGGGTCTCCTGACTTTCCACTTCTAATCCGTAGCAATTCATCAAATTTGGTAGATAATTGGGTAAAAGCAGTAAGAAGTTGGGGTTGTACCTTCCTCATGTCTGCAATTTTTGCTGCCACAGACGAACTCAAAGCTCCCTCTACTTGCTCTAATGCCAAATTGGTGGGCTCTTTCACAGGTGATATGGGAAGAACCTCCTTCCCTTTCTCTTGTCTAGAGAATTTCCGAACGGGTGCCATGATTTGGGAGTTGAGCTTTAGTGGAGAAAAGTTGCAAGTGAAGAACACGAAGGAGTTCTTCGTCTCTCCGATAAAGATGGAATAGAAAACTAAACGATTGTTGTATTTTGATCTTTTCACAAATTTGTACAATGCAGTTCTTTGTTTTTAATATCTCAAACTCAATCAGGCAAAATCACTCTTTTGCCCCTAACCAACTAAACTAATTTCCTCTAACCCTCTTCCCCCACAAAATCAACACAACAATATAGTTATTTTATTCGTACCAGGGTGACATCAAAAATTGATTCAAATGGGGCCTCAAGTTAATGAGGTGCACCATGAAGTTGTGGGAAATAGTTGAAAGAAAATTGTGTCATATTTCATCAGTTCGTGCCAACCATAGTTTTTGTCAAAAAGATCAATAATAAAACTATCTTCTTGTTTCATGGTTTCATAGAGTTCTTTTAAGAAGTGATCTAACAATTTATAGATCACTTAACAAGTGATCTAACAATTATTAGATCACTTGTTGGACAATCTAACGAAATTGGGGGAAAATCAATGAAATAGGGATTTTGGTATAAATGCATGTTTGAATTTAGATTGTAAAGCTCAATTTAGGGATATATTTGGCGCGTGATTGCTAGCCTCCTTGAACTTAATCAAGAATTGCCATGAAGAAAATTAGACTACAACAAAACTTTTTTCTTCAATGATCTCAAATTACATGGCTAACGATTAATTGAATGTAAGGTTAATTTTTAGGGTTATTATATTCCACCCACCTTTAGAAAATTTTGCCATCCGAATTCTTTTCATCTGCTCATGAACCTAGTGTGTGTCTTCTATAGCCTACCTTCAAATTTGGTCTCGGATTGGCCCTAATACTATTTAATGATTGGCCTTGATACTATTTATAATGATCTGGCCTATGTGCAAGCTGATGGACATAACTATTTTTTCAAAAGTAGTAAACCGAAATTGAAGATCTATAGGTACACTTGCACTAATATATTGAATTTTACCTTGGTAGGTATTGAACGTTAGACTAGTTTTTAGAGATCACCTAAATTGAGACTGGTAAACCTCAATTTATTCTAATTTTGATAGGTTTCAGCATGATTTTGCCCTAAAATTGTGGCAAAACTCTATCATTAAGAAAGTGAGATTTCAAAACAATCTTGTGATATTTCGCCAATTTGCTGAAGTGACACCACGTCCATATCAGACTGCATTTTGTCCAACTACGCAGAGTACAATGCCTTGCCAGCATGGTGGCTGCCAGGCTATTGTCCAGGGTCATCAGTGGGCGCCGAAGGACCCCTTCATTACTATGGCTAAGCCATGACTGACCTTTCACCTTACATATTTTACGTTGGTTGCCTGCTTCACTGCCTAGTTGCTGCTGCTGCTAGAAAATCACCATGCCTGAATCTTCATCGCGTTCATCCTCCACACATATATGGCCACCAGCTGGCCAATGGAGGTACCTTTAATGCAGTTCAACATTCTACCGCTGTTGCTGGCTAGCTGGCAGTGGCAGCATACACCACTACCCAGTCGACACCATGCAAGTTCAATGCTGTAAGATAGCCAGACAAAGCGGGGATTAAAAATAAACTTTGGCCTTCAGTGGCCATTGCTAACAGTGCCAGCCTGCCTCCGGCTGTCTGACCAGCTAGCCGCCAAAACTTCTTGGGAAGAGGACACACTTGGATTATTGGTGTTGTCTAGTTCGGTTGATAGTTTACCAGTTTGGTCTAAAGATTAAAAATCATTAAAAAAATAAAAAAAGTTTAGCCTATTTTGTTCCTCTTTATTTACCCCATTTTTTTCATTATTTATCACCTTTATGTAGGTTAGTTGTTGTCAGTGCTCATCAACTTCTATTTTCCTTTTGTCTATAGATGTTTCTACTTGCACCGGCCAATCTTTTTCTGGACCAACACTTTTTATTCCCATACTAATTTGCTAGAAAATGTTAACTGACTTAATTCTTAACATAGTTGAATTGCTTTGCTGCCAGATTCATTGGCACCAATTGAATGTTCTCTTCTTCTTCTTCTTCCTTTGCACGTGGAAAAAGTAATTAGGAAGATGGATCCTGAATAAGATATAACAAAAGGACAATTTTATGGTAGATTGCTTTTTCTGATACCAACCTCCTCTTTTTTCGGGCTTGGGACTGGCAATGCATAAGCATTGATAGAGTTGACTTAATGGAACCCGCATCATAAGCACCTAAACTTTAGATCCATCATCACTGTTGTATTTGACTCTGAGTGTGAGACCTCAGGACCAATTCTCTGGCATGTGAAAGTCCAAAGTATGTCTGACATGTTTCTTAAGCTCAAATGTATGGTCAAGGTTTTATAGATATGCTGCTGAGCTCGTTGATTTTATAAGTGCAAGAGCAAATCAGATGTATGGCATTTTTATGGCAAGCATAATAACTTATTTAGATGATGCAATTTTTTTTTAAAAAAATTTTGTTTATTAGAACTAGATTAAAATATGATGCACAATTTCACAGATTGCACAGGTTCATGTGGATCGTGCAGTAAACATGCGTAAGAGACTCACTCCACAGGCTATTTCTGTTGCTGCCTCTTCAGCAAGTCCAAGCATTTTTCAAATCACCACCTCTGCTGCCCTTGACCAGGCAGATTCTTTAGCTGCCTCTGGACCTAATGAGCAGGTGGTACACAGCACTCATTCTACCCAGCCTCTAGTTCTTCAGCCCGTTACATCTTCTGTTGGTTTGAATACATCTTCTGAAGAACAGCAGAAAAAAGCAGCTGCTGCTGCCATGGCTGCAAAACTTGCTGCTTCAACATCTTCTGCCCAGATGCTATCATCTGTCCTCTCATCTTTGGTTGCTGAAGAAGCAGCTGCTGCCATTATTCATCCAAGTGGTCCAAATTCCTTCCCATCCGCTATGTCAATCTTTCCGGCTGAAAAAAGACCCAAACTTGAAAAACCTATGCCAGTTACTGATGTGAACAGTACCACCTACTATCCATCAATGTCACAAACAAGCCAGCAACAGTCACCATATTCTGGCCTTCCGTTACCGCCAGTTCCACCTCAATCCCAGCAATATTTGCAATCTAATGGAATCTTGTCTGGGGTAACACCTTATGGTTTGAGTGCGGGGATGACTAATAGCAGCCTACCACAACCGCCAACTATTACAAACATGCTCTTGGGATCCGTAAGACCTGCTCAGCAGCAACAGCAGCAAACAGGCTATTACCAGTCTACCTCTGCAATGGGATTTTACAGTCAGAACCATCCACCTGCTACTCCAGTACCCCCTCGACAGTAAAGTGTTTGTTAAACAAGCTTGCAACGGTAATATCTATTTGTAGTTCTGTTAAAGTCACTTTCCTCACGTGTAAAATATCAATAATCCTCCTTTCAATGCTTATGCCTATCGTTGTTTTAGCTGTAACTGTTGCTGATGGAGCAGAACCTGTTTTAAATAGACAGTGCAATGCTTTTTCCATCTACACTTAAAACTCAAATCCGACCATGTAAAACTGTTAAAGCTTATTCCAGTAGATGATTTTGTTATGTCTGACGGTTTTTATTTGTATGGCTTTGTAAGTGTGATATATGGTTGTGCAGATATTGGAACAGGAATTGAACGATGTAATGGATGAGAATGTGAAGAATAGGGAGAATGAAGAATTAGGTGAAGAAGATGAATGTTTAGAAGAAGTGGCTAAGAAGGGAAAGGAAGAAGCAGAGAAGTGGTAGAAGAATGAGAAAGATCGGAGAAGTAAGAACAAGAGAAGAGTGAAGAAAAATGAGAAGAAAGCTTGCATTTACTTGATTGGAATAAAAATATAAAAGCTTTCATTTACTTGTATTATCTCAAAATTTCCAGCTCAAGTCTCTCTTTTATGCTCTCAATACAAAGCAATTCAAATTCAATTGAAACTACAACTCCAAAGGGCGCTGTTTTTGGATTCTGAATTTAAAGTCAAATTAACAAGCGTCTCGAAGTAACTATTGTTAACTCCCGCTGCTGCTGCCTTTGCGTTTGATATTAATAACAATAAAACCAAGATCCTATCAAAGTGACAAGGGATTTTGTTGCGTCTGAGATTTTCGCCCACGCTGCTGTCTCGTTGATCAAGGTATTTACTGTCTATTATTGATAGTCAAACTTGAAAGATTTTGTTGTCCATGATTGGGAATGTAGAACCTAATTTAAAAGGGCATGCATGAGCTGCTCATATATTTTTTTCTGTTTAACTTATATGGATTGATCTTGCAAAGAAGGAATCCAAATTGTGTACGGGCAACTCTTTAATTTATAACCACCAATGAGAATGAATTTTCAGAAGATTTAAAGAGAGAGAGAGAGAGGGGGTAGCTATTAGGAGTTTTATATTATTATAGATCATTAAAAAATTCTCTACAAAAGTGAACTGGGGGAATCTCTTATTGTACCGCTGTGAGCTAGCGCGTAGCACTTGGAATCTACAAATGATAACTACTTAAATTGGTTGCGTATTTATAATGCTTATTGATTTTATCTCCCTTGGAAGGGATGTCTGTAGTAGCTCCTTTAACTTTGAGTTTTCGCTACTTATTGACTCAACCTGAAAAGTTCAAAAAATATGAACAAAAATTTAAATTTGTATCCCAGATAATTATTTTTTCTAACTTTCATTTCAATCATGACCAAATTTCACTGTGTTTTCAATTAATGATAAAATACCAACAAAAATATCATTCTTATTAGGAACAAAGAGCGTCATAGGGGAAAATTGTAATTTACAAACATCGTAAAATTAAAAGGATTGATTGATAAACAATGAATAAACTCTTAATATTTAAATTATTCTTAAGGTATGCAGCAGAAGGTAAACATTTTAGAATTTTCTGGTTTAAATTCACTATAAAAATTAGAAAATAAAATAAAATGATTTTGGGCATTTAAAAGTTGAAATTTTGATCGGAATTAACACCTCATTTTGATCTAATATGATAGCAACTTGGAGGAAAAGTGAAAAAATTTTAATGTTGTCCCATCAAATGCAAATTTTGGGGAGGGTATGGTAAAGAAAAATTGAAATTGAACGAAGGCATGTATGCTAATAAAATAAAACTAAGACTCAAAGTTGCCTAAAATAAATAGATTGTCTATATGTGAAGTGAAAGTAGGAGATCCGATCATATTTGATAAAAATTTAAACCCGCATTCGTTCACAGGGAAAGATCAGTGAGGTGAGTTGATGGATGGATCCATGGATCATCGATAAACTAATATTCTATTTCTCTCAAAGACAGCCATCATTAAAATCAATATCAATAATTTATAATAGTGGGGATAGGAACGACGCAATCTGAGCATCTCACGATCGCCCGATGATCCCCTCCCCGTCTCCCACATCTCTCCGTCTTACCTCCTCACTCTCACTCGCACTCGCGTGTGTATTTTTATATTAATTGCCCCCCAATCTCTTCTCTTCCTCCTCTTCCCCCGCCTCCCACATCTTCACTCTTTTGAAAGTAAGCTTATCTTGCTTTCCGCACCTGCTAAGTTGCCGATGATGCTAATGGCGGCGCTTTCTCAGTAGCAAAGAGAAACCTCTTTTTCCTTTCCTTGCCCAACAAATTATGGAAGCTCAAGTCCCCTGCCCTCCCTCGCTTGATCGGGCGTCCACCTCCTCCCCCTCCTCTCACCTTCCTCATGACTACGACCCTGCTGCTCCTGATATGGTCAAGTCCCCCTGGAAGAAGCCGCCCCATCCTCCTCCTCCTCTCGTTAGCTCCGATGTCTGGCCAGCTCTCGACTCTATGTCCAAGTCCCACTCCAGGGATGCCGATTCTCCCTCCACCAAGCCCACACTCTCTCCCCCTTCCCTCCCCCAACACCACCTGGTATGCTCTCCCTTCCTATTTCTTCTTCTTCTTCTTCTTCTTCTTCTTCTTCTTCTTCTTCTTTTATTACCCCCTTCCTTTTTTCTGTTCTTTCTTTTTCTTTGCTTCTAACTTATTGTCTTCAAATTGCATGATGGATTTGTAGGAAAATGGAAAGCATGAACCATTTTTTATGCTATACGGCTGCACTAATTGTTTTTTCCTTTTTATTATATTTATATGCTTCCGAATTTATTCTTTCATAATCACATACCATCATCAATCGTGTCCAGAATCAACTTCTCATCTTTATCTTATATGTTCATGTTCAAGTGTATGTTGAGTATGCCTATGCCTTGTTGTTTTCGAGTTTCCATTTTTCATCCAGTTACTACTACTACTACTACTACTACAGATATACTTCTTTCTATATCTATCTCATCCATTAGTTCCCATGATCCCAGAAACTTGATAGCTCAGCAAGTGTTGATCCTACTTATAAACAACAACAATCGTCAAATCATCATAAATCCAGCTTCAAGCGTGACTGTGGCCCGGCCAATGGAGTGCTTCTCCCATCTGGTGTGCCGCCATTACCTGTTCCTGTCCCTTATCCTCAACCACCCATTCCTCCAGTTTATCACCATACTATAACAGCAGGGCCTCCTCTTCCGCTTCCAGAGTATGGCTTCCAATCACATCCCCTCCATTCCCAAACGGGGACCCTCTGATGGTAATTCCATGTGCTTGATGTTCTTTCTCACTCCTGATCATGGATGCGGCATTGGTGCTAAATTGGACCTTTCAACCATCATTTATTGTTTAGGGTGGCAATACTTCTAGTCGGCGACATAACGTTCATGAACCCAGTGGCCGTTTTCTCCATTCCTGGCGACAACACCGAGGATTTAATCCCAGAGATAATTATAGCATGCAGCAAATTTTTCCACCAAGACCCTTCATGAGGCCACCTCCGTTTTTTGCTCCAGTTCCTGGATTTACAAATGGAGCACATTATCCTGGTATATACATTATGGTTGATATGTTTTTATTTGTTTTGTTAACATTTGCCATTAGGTTACATTTTGATAAGCCCTTGGGATTTCGGGAAGTGGCTATCATTTTTTGGGTATTTGCATATTGATGTTATCACCAGTTTTACCCGCAGGCCCACCAATGTATTATCTACATGTTGTACCTCCTGAATCAGTTAGGGGACTGCAGCCATCTGATACTTCTCAACCTTCACAACCTGGTCCCTCTGCTACATCTGATGGCCTGAAAGAAAGAGTAATAAGCCAGATTGAGTATTACTTCAGGTAGTTATATATCATTCTTTGCATTTCTATTGCAATAGATTCTCAATCAACTATTTAACTTTAGTGCTACTGTCAGTGATGAAAACTTGCCAGGTGACCATTATCTGCTCTCTTTGTTGGATGAACAAGGATGGGTTCCAGTATCCAAAATTGCTGACTTTAAGAGGGTAATTTCTGATAGCTCTCTATGTGATTTTTCCCCATTCACCATGATATTCTTCTTTCACTTTTAAATCTTGTACGCCTACTTTAGGAGTTCTATGTGGTGGCTAATCTTGGCATTCTTTTTCTTATGAATAGCTTAAAAACTTAACCACAGACATACCATTTATTTTGGATTCCCTCCAGAGCTCAAGAACCATAGAAGTCCAGGTTAAACTTCCCTACGCTATTACTTCCTTTTGGTTTTGTTTGTGACTTTATGTTATGATATCAATGCGCTCATAAATTTATCTGTTTTTGTATTTGAACAGGGTGAAAAGATAAGAAGGCGAAACAACAAGGAAGCTGCATCAACGGTTGAGTTATCTGATCCAATAAATAATGGCGATTCGACTTCATCAAATGATAAGTCACATGGTGCTAATAAAAGTAGGGGCCGAGCAGAGAGAAATAACAAATTTCAAATGGAAGTAGGCAGGAAGGAAGTGGAGCGTTACATGGACAAAGGTTTGGTGTTATTGTTCAAGCCATTTATGGTTGTGTAGAGTTCAAATACTAGGTCAATAGGGCAGCAAGCTCTTCAAGCACATCCAATATGAGGGCCCCTGTTGAGAGGTGCCAATGGGGTGCTTCTTTGAGCTGCCATGTTCTGATGCATTTGTCATGGATAAGTACATAAATTTGTTTGTATTCTTCTATTTGCAGTAAAAACACAAAGTTTGTGTGACTTGTCACACGACTTTCCAAATGAGTTCTCTTCATTAGGGGAAGAACATAATACTTTTCAACTTGATGAAGAGCTGGACTTAGAGAGTTCTTTGACAGTTCACAAAGAACATCTTTCAGCCATAAAAAGGTATTGTATCTGGCATTAACGCTTTTACGCTCACGAGTGGCTTTCATTTCCATTGGACTATTTGAATTTGTATTATTTTTATTTATTTGCACATCTTCTACCAAGATTTACTCGGATTTACCATTTCACCATTTCTTTTGTATCATTGGTATATCTTTTTCTGTTCATGTAAGACTAAACCAAGTAAATATATGTTGCTTAAGAGCTGAAGAACAAATTTGTGTTCAACATATTCTATGGATGCTCCAAATAGTTTATTTCCTATGATAAATGTCATGTTTTGACAATTTTAACTTTTTGTAAAGAAATATTGATAGAACCGGAACTAAATTGGGGAAAATCTAAATCAGATCAATCGAATTTGGTGAGCTAAATCATAATTATGAGTCTCAATTTGTGGATTTGAGATGAGCAATGGCACTTTTGAGGGTTTGCCAACCTCTGGAGTAGAAACTATGGAAAGTCTAAATTAGAATAATTCCTCATTAGTTGAAAAAATTAAGTATAGACTTCTTATAGAGACTACTATGGGGGCCATATTAAAAGCAACACTTATCCGCTTACCCCATACATAGACCCATAGACCTAACATGACTATTACAATGCAAATGAACACAATAACTAAGGAACATAACATTGCTTCCCCTTTAAAACCTTAACCTCAACTTTCCAAATTTTTGAAGCGAGAGTAACCTTGAAGCGATCTTCCAAGCGGCATCCTTGCGCGGCAACCCTCGGCGTACTAGCACCTCATCCACTAAGTAGCCACCTTGACAGGCTAGATGACCAGTAGTCTTCAGGTGCAAAGGACCTAGCTCCCCTGACACAGCATAACGGGTCAACATTGCTGACAATAAAATTTGGAGTCGCACCCTGACTTTGAGTTTCAACACATGAAAAGCTGGATGAATAGTAGCACTATTATGCAATCAGCACCACCAACCTATAAGCCACATTGCCGATATGCTCGAGAACCCATTAATGATCGTAATACCATGTGACTAGCTTCTGATTAGCCGGTCTATGCAAGGTAATGCATCTATAGGTTTTAATCTTGAGATAAACCATGTTTCCCAGACTGACTAAACTCCGGATCATGTTGCCCCTTGTCATTGTGAATCTTCATCTTAGATTGGGCAATCTCCAGGTAAGATTTTGATAATTATAAAGCCTGCCTCATTCCGATTTTACAACTACTGCCCGACCTCACCAACCACCAAAATCTGTTAATTCTAGCAAGAACCAGATGGAGGATATTGCCATAGCCTCAAAAGGTTTTAGCATCTCCTTATAAGTGGAGAAACCTTTGACAATAATAGCATGCTAGCAAAAGCAATAGGCTGGCGGCCTCTGCATTAAAACAACGTTATTCCCTGTCATGAACAGCCAGCTATTAATCAGATTGAGGATGATTTCTTTCACAAGGCCGACCATCCTAAGCATGGAATCGTGTATGAAAGGAAGCAGAAGAAAAACAAGGGAAGTCTCTTGCATAATTGCAGATCTGGAAATTAATGAAACGCAGTGGCTCTGCCTTCGTTTCCATTGGTGCACTTCTCTCTCTCCACAATGACCCTCTTCTCCTAAGATTGATTGACTGATTTTATCCATGTTCTCCTGCCAGATACCAGGATCCATATTCTCATTCAGATCTGTGAATTATGCGCTCACCTTTACTGATTCTTGTTGCAGTTCATCTACTTGATCATCCACTTGATCATCCACATCTTTAAAATGTGCCTTGTTGCTCTGTCATCGTTAGAAGGGCAGCGCCTTTGATTTAACAATGACCCCTCTGATAACATTTGACAGAACCAAAGCTGAATTGGGGAAACTCAAAATCAGATCTATGGAATTGGGAACTGAAAACGAGATTGTGAGTCATGATTTAGGAATCAGATTTATTGAATTGGGAACTGAAAATGAGATATGAGTCTTGGTTTAGGAATTTCAGATGTGCAATGACACATTTGAGGGTTTGTCAGCCTTTAGAATAGAAACTAACAAAAGCTAATGAAAAATATTTGGAATTTTTCTTCGTTAATTGAAAAGACATACAGATTTTTTATAAAGCCTCCTATGTGGGTCTTATGAAAAGCACACTCACCCATGCATAGGCCTGTAGACCTGACACAACACATACCACGCGAAATAACATAAACTAGCTAAGTTACATGATAACATCACGAATATTCACACTACTGCTCTAAGTATTTATGTGAGACTTTGGAGAGCTTGATTAAAGTTGTTTTCATCACATGCGTCCTCCCTTTAATTTATATGTCTTGCTTTTTAGCATCTGGATTTTATGGTGGTCCACATACAAGCATGGGTTTGGGTTCGATTGATTTTTGGGGCTGATTCTTATGTTTGCTCCTTATGGCGAGGCAAAATCATATATTAAGATATCACAATTTACAGTTTCTGTTAAATGTTTTGCATTTTTTGTGCTCATGCCAACCTTTTCCAGCTTATGGCTGGCTCTGGGTATATGAAATGCTTGCTATCATGGGAAACCACCTCCCTTCTGAAGTGATTTCTGTGTAATTAAATTCTTAAATTTATGACAAGCACTTGTATTTGGTAACCAAATCTTTATGCAAAATATTCAGCTCCATTCAACACAATTTTATGATAACCAAATTTCTTTAACTTATTGGTGCATAGGGAAGAGAATATGATGCACTAAATGCCTGTATGTAGTTGTGAAAGCGTTAGTGTTAATGAGTAAAATGAATGAAGCTGGTAAATTCAACGATTACCTTGTATGTTAATATTTAGATAACAGTACAAGATTTTCAAAACATAACAAAACCCTAGATAACTTCTAACAACCTAACTGGTTTCACCAACATTTCAAACCATAGCCAAGCTATATTTTCTTTGAGATTTAACTTTGGCTCTCTAGTAGTGGGTGCTCAGTCTCTAGTGGGCACTAGGAGATTCCAGCAGGTTCATCTTCGGGTTCTCTTATAGACCACACCGCCTCCACCCGACCCCAGATGTCGCCCACCCCCCCTCCGTTTTTTGGTGGTCTTATTAACTCGAGATATGGTGGTGCGCTTGGAGGGGACACGTGCAATGGGGTTGCTATTTTCAAGCAATTGGCCTGTCGTTCCCCATCTTTACAAACATCTAATATTGGCTTTGTATACTTGTTTTACCTCTATCTTGCTTGCTTAGCATTTTGTGGATCAGTTGGATAGCCTTTGTGTTTGGTTGGTTGGGCTGTTTTTCAGGTATGGTGTTGTGGCTGTGGTGTATGTATGGTAACTCAGCTCTTCTGTAGGCTACTTGTTGCAGGATTATGTTCTATAAATAAAACTTCACTTCCCTTGAAAAAAACCATAACCAAGCCTATTAAGACCTGGTCAATACAAGTATATCTCTGAACACATTGTATTTTGTAATGGAATAATCAAGAATAGAGAAAAAACTGCAGAAAGCATGTATAAAGACAATTTGGAAGGATATATTGATGTAAGATTTAGGCTCAATATGTTCTACAGTCCAGAGAAGTGGTCGAATGGGATCTGCAGCCTCAATTCCAATCATTTAGGGTTATGTATTAGGATTGATAATGATGGTATATGGTAATGATAATTAGATGGTAAAGAGGGATAGAGGAAGGACAAAAGCTGTTGTATGCTTGTCAGTTAGTTATTATCATTGTTGAGTAGAAAGCATGTGAGGATAATAGTTTATAATTTTTACCACCCTTTTCTTGGTGTTGTATTTAATATGTATACATGAGTAGTTTAGTTTAACTTTTTAGGGTGACAATTTAACTTAAGCAAACTACAATAACAATAACTTCACTATTGCTTGTGCAATATCGGTCTTAATCCCAAACAAAGGTAGGGTTGGTGTTGAGAAGGGCAATTGGTCATCAAAAGCAGTCATTTGTAATTGCATGGTTCATAGTTTAGGATTGATGTCCCCGACACCTTTTGGGTATCGGGTAGAAGAAGAAGAATGTACAAAAAGGGGACAGATAAAGTTTAAAAGGATGTGAGTGGAAGCCATGCCAAAGGCTGTAAACGGTAATTATGCGAGCTTTCAGCTGGTCTATGATCTAGTGGAGTGGTGGAGTACCACAATTATTTGAGAAAGGGGAAAGAAGATGACTTTTTAAGCTGTGTGTTGCAAGCTTTATGGTCTAGATTTTGGATTTTAATTGTGTTATCGTACTGTAACATTCCATTTGGAGTTCCTGATGGTATGTTCATTTTCATTCTTACCAGACTTGATGATGATGATGAAATAGATGTTAATGATGATGACGTGCAGAGACTTGTAATCGTGACTCAGGTCATATATTTTCAATCTTATTTTGTGTTTAATTGGAGAAAGATTTGTTCATCTCTGTATACATGCTATTTGATTCTTTAGCTGGACAATGGCTTACGATTATTATTTTGTACTTTTTGTTCGAGTGACAAGGAAGCTCATCAGTATGGGTCTTCCAGTGACTTACTACTAAAGTTTGCCTTCGCCTGTAGAATGTTAGAGTGGGTGGAGATGATAGAGTTAGTGGAGGGAAATCTAAGCTCATTTCAGGTGAAGTTGCAAGTACAATTAATGACGGGCTATACTTTTTTGAGCAGGTTATATATTTCGGTCTTGTATATATGCAAATAAATTTGTCTTGATTCTTCCAGTTGGTCATGTTTTTTTATTATTTACAATTGAAGGAATTGAAATCAAAACGATCCAACAAAAAACACCAGTCTGGCCCGGGTACAAAAGATGGAGAAGGTAAAGCTTTTTCAACATCTGGCTTGTTAAATTTGAAGAGTGGAAGCAACTTATTGGAAGAACCAGGACTCCTACGAAGACACCATGGAAAGGGCAATAATATTAACAAGCCGCATGCCTCTCAAAGGCAGAGATTGTTTTCTAATGGTTTCAGAAGCCAAGGTCGAAATCGTCATTGTCTTGTTTCAGAGAGTCCCCCAAGCAATTCTATTGGATTTTTCTTTGGCTCAACCCCTCCAGAAAGCCAGGGGTCAGTAGTTGTGGAAACAATGAGCTATGTCTAATATTGTATTGTAGACAGTCAAAAGTTTTGTGTGATTGGTTTTCTATTTTTCAGTCATGTGTCGTCGAAGTTGAGTGCTTCTCCTTTGGGGCAAGGATTTTATTCTGGGAACAGTCCACCTGTGGGATCTATGCCAAAGACCTTTCCACCATTTCAACATCCCAGTCATCAGCTTCTGGAAGAAAATGGTTTCAAGCACCAGATGTACTTAAAAATTCATATTTAGCTGGGAAATTTTCTTTTCTTAAATTGGTCTTATAACCGTTAAGGTTCTTTCAGGTACACTAAATTTCACCACCGATGCCTTAAGGAAAGGAAGAAGCTAGGAGTTGGTTGCAGTGAGGTATGTATCTTGCTCATTTTATGGTAAAATTTCATTTGTTGGCCAGGATTAGTGCTTTAGCTCTCAAAAAATAAATTTTGCTTTGAGGTGTCAACCTGAGGAAATATTATAGTTCAGCCATCAAGATGAATGTTTCTTTTAAACTACTTAATATTTATGAAATTTATTTGTATGTCTAATTGACTAGTGTTATTGATGTTAACTATGTATTCCGTTTAAACAGAATTTCAAATGCCAATGGTGTCTTATATCATTGAAGGCCGGAACAAAAATTTGTTTTTGTTTTTTTCCAGGAAATGAATACCTTGTATCGATTTTGGTCATTTTTCTCCGGAACATGTTCAAACCTAAAATGTATATAGAGTTCCGAAAGTTGGCCTTGGAAGATGCATCAGCTAAGTATAACTATGGGCTGGAGTGTCTTTTTAGGTTCTACAGGTATTGTGTGATCTTGAAAATAAACGGCATCACAGCTTCTGCGAAAGGAAAAATTGCACTGTTGTGATATTTTTTGTGCACTTGACATATCTGCAGTTATGGATTAGAAAAGGAATTTAGAGAGGATCTGTATGAAGATTTTGAACAGTTAACTCTGGAGTTTTACAAGAAAGGCAATCTCTACGGCCTTGAGAAGTACTGGTAAAAAAATGTGTTCCTAGGTGTACCAATTTATGATGTTAGTTTCCAAGTTTGTGAATGACTTACTTGTATGAAATTTTATGCTAGGGCATTCCACTACTACAGGGAGACTAGGGACCACAAGGAGCCTCTTAATAAACATCCGGAGTTGGACAAGCTGCTGAGAGAAGAATACCGTGACTTGGAGGACTTCAAGGCGAAGGTGAAGGTAATATAGCCAAACACACTGGCTTCAATAACGGTCAGTTTAGTGATAGAGATGGAGGTTCAATTTTGGCAGAGGGCCCTGAGCAGGTGGCTCACTATTTATATGGTGGAGCCGAATGGCGGTACAATTATTGCCGAGTAAAACGTTAAAGCAAAAATAATGGGTAAATTTCTGAAATCGAGCGTGGATTGACTGGGGAGGTTTTCTCTTTTTTTTTTTTCTGGTTGTCAAATCTGTGTAGCCTTTGGGCATTTTTGGGCAGATTGTCGAGGCCTTTCAGCCGAATTTATATTTGTACATAAGAAAATAAAAATTTTATGTATGACATTGTGGGTACATAAAAATAAAATGTGTTGTAATTCCCTTTATTTGCAGACGCAAAAGAGGATGGATAGTCAGAAAGTATCTAACCTAAACAACAATCTTAACTATTTTTAGATAATTTAAGAATTTATATTTTTTTCCTAAGCGTAACGTAACATTCTTTTATATAACTTTACGAAAGATCGGCAATCACCGTAAAGAGCAAGTCAGGATTGTATAGTAAACTACTCATACAATGATTGTCCAAACGATGTGCCAAAACATTTCGTTGTCATGATTCCCAACCAGCAGAAAATTTGTTAACACTCATCCAGGCCGTTCTCTGATTAATCCATTCCACCGAACATGCTTATATATGTGGATTTTGGATGCGGACCCAAATTCTCTTTATCTTGATAAATGATTCGTGCCTGCAGGCTGTGCATTACGCAGATTTAGTTTAATAACTTTTAAGTACGATCTAACATACATTTTTATTTACTTTTTTTCATTTGTATTTTTAAAGTTAATTTAATTTGACAAAATTTTTTTGATTTTTTATTTAGTTAAATATAGTTATATTTAATTTGATAATTAATAATTCTAGTCTTTATTTTAATATTGTCAACTTGGTTAAAAATTATTACTTTTTACAATAAGGGTAAAAATTGAAAAATAATAAGAGGTGCACTTTCTAATAAAAGGTTAAAATGGGCATATATTAACTTTTTTGGTAAGGCTTAATTGTAAAATATTGAAGGATTAACAACGACCGCATGACAATAAAAGGAAGTGGCAAAAAAATCAATTTCTTTATTATTTTATAAATGTTATTAACCATGATCTGTTAAATGTCCCTATCAAATTTTTACTATATTATCCCTTTTACTATTCTATATAATATAATAAAGTCCTTCAAACGGGATCAGCCTACTTCACATTGTTCCCCTCTATTTTTTGTTTACAAAAAATTTAATAATTAAAAAGGCATTTGTTTCCTATTTATGGTTAGCTTTTAACCTTGAGTTGACAAAATAATATCCACACCAGGAATAATAATTTATCGTAAACTCTAGCATTAGTTAGAATTTTAAAAAATAGAAAACATATATCAGCGTAACAATCTTCATAATAAAAGTTCTTTCTTTTACTTAGAAATGATAGAGATGAAATTTTCGCGTAGGAGCCAGTGAGCACTCTATGGATTTTAGTAGAAGGCCGGAGGTCATATTAGTGTAGTCTTGTAGAATGCATGCATTTAATGAGCCCAAATCCGCCATAAGAAGTTACCACGTCAAACAACAAGGTCACTCTTCAACGTGATTGGGCCCATCTTTTGTTATCAACTAACCATTGAGTTGCAAAAATAAGCAAAACGGGATAACCAAGGAAAGAAGAAGATTGACGAGCAACCCAAAAGTAAAAATGCCATTCTAAAATTCAGGGTCACCGGGCAAGATCATGATGCTACTAATTTACCCCGCCAGCAAAATTCGTGCGTCCCACTCCCCAGACAGTACAGTATCCCGAGAAATCAACTAGTATGGTCTTCAAGTTTCCAGAACACTACCCACAGACGAGAAGAGACGAAAAACAAAAGTGCAGAGAACTAGCCAATTGGCTGACCAGACCCCGTTTAGTTAACTGCGGTCACAAGAAAGGGTGATAAGTTAGTGTTTCAGCAGAAGAACATAGAGCTGCTTACGCTTTCCTTCAAAGGGGGCAGCTGGGGAACAGAAACTGGTGCAGAAACAGTCACGCCCCCTTGACTGGAGGATGCATCAGACATCGATTCAAATTTCATAAACTGCCCCACCTGCGAGGCTGCCAGATGTGCATAGCAGATGGGCGCAACTGTAAAGCATTTTGAGGGGGAACGCACGCATTAACATCCCAACCAGAACATATAATCAAAACAAATACGAAGATACTCTGAAACAAGCATGAAAATCAAACAACTTACCAACGGAGATGGCTGTGGTACTTCTTTGGTACCTACAGAGTGCAACAGCAGTCAATACAATAGCACGTGCATCACCAATCAGAAATCAGTCATGAAACGCACACAAGATGATAACTTACACATAGGACAATGAATGAACCAGCTCCTGCATATCATCTGCTGTAAAGCCAACTTGATCCAAAAGAACATGGTAATGGGTTGGCCTTGTTGTTCCCTGACGCAAAGTGGCAAGGAAATTTTGCATCAAGAAAAGTAACAATTTTCAGATATGTGCAACCGTTAATAACTACTTACTATCATTCCCGCATGGGAGCAGATGTAAAAGTCATAATTTTTTGGGTGGCATATTTTGTTGTCAATCACAGTTCCTGCATAAAGGAGAGTTTATTTCAGATAAAACTGATACACCCCTTTCCAGTTAATAACCACATGGATAGGTCAAAACGCTAATCCTACTTTTTTTACTGCTATATCATGCTCACCAGGTGGCACATTATCGGGAGAATTAGGCTGAAAAAATTTTGTATGGTGGTTCTTCTGGGCAATAATAACAGTAAACTTAGGAGACCACTTCTGATCCAGAAACTTGCATGCCTAAACAAGGGCAACGAACAAGGACAACAACTAATCTTGTCAATTACAAGCTTCATTCACTCCAACCATCAAGTCCCAATCATTGTAAAAAAGTGAGAGAGAGAGAGAGAGATAGAGATGTAGCAAACAAACCTCCATGATTTGATCTAGCTCGATATTCAGTACTTGATTGAATTGAGATTCACTCACGCCATCCCTGCATGTAGATCTCACCACATCAGACAAAATACGTTCAAAAAAGACAAACAAAGTTCTAAATAAGCAATTCTACATGATTTATTGCGCACCCAAATTTTTAAAAAATGGCAATACCTTACACTTCATAAAATTGACACACTACCAACAGAAGAAGCCTATCACCAATACATTGAGCTTAAAGAACTACGAGAATAATTCATGTCAAGCCATACCGGAAAATGATGATATGATCAGGTTTCATCTTCTGTGAACTAGAGTAGAAGTCGATCAACAATTCCCTGAAA
The DNA here is from genome assembly GCA_033002965.1 of Piper betle. NCBI lineage: Eukaryota > Viridiplantae > Streptophyta > Magnoliopsida > Piperales > Piperaceae > Piper > Piper betle. The sequence goes on along the minus strand of JAURVB010014320.1, from coordinate 22,987 downwards.
CAAAAAAGGCATCTTACTCAGTATGAGAATAAATCACCTAAAAAAAAATTCAAAGCTTTGTAATTATCAATTGAATTTACAAAATGCAAAATTGCACTTGGCCACTTTGCTTAAAAAGCAGCTATCAGAACAGAAAGGAAACTTGAAGTTGTTGCTAACTGTAATTCAACATTTCCAAACACTAAAGTTTCATGCTCTAAGAAAACGAATGACGAAGTTTCAAATAATCATTCAACTGAAGCGTACCGGACTATGCCCTCATCGTTGTCACCGTTGAGTTTAAACAGTGAATCTATCATTTCTACTTTAGGTGACTGTGTCCTCACAGAGGCTCGATATCTAGAAATTGACGGCCACTGCCTGGAGCTAACTACCTGAAACAAAATAAAATCAACTTAATAGACAATGATGGTTCAAACAGAAACTCTAAACAGTAACAATCAGGTCCGTTCACTTACTGCAGCTATTGATGGAATATCAGACTGGCCAGGAGAACCATGAGATACATCCATTCCCATTATTAGGGTGGGTGTCTTCGATATCAATGGAATCATACGCGACATCTCAGCTGTCAAAAATGAATTAATGCCACCCATCTGCTCATTTAAATGACAATTACCAGTGATTATCGAAAAAAATGGACAAAAATCACTTCTCAAAACAAAAGACTATAAATTCAGTGGGCTGAGAATTGTGAAACTCACCTTTGCATTGATCTTCAGAAGTACATTCGTCAAGTACTGATCATTTACCTTCTGGGGTGCAATACACTGTGTAACCACCCCAAGATCGGCAAGATTCTTCTTCTTCCATGGACCTGTAGAAAATACCTTTCAAGTAAATCCGGGGTGGCATATCAACTCAGTCATAAAATTAAAAAGATACCAAAAGCTTACCATAAATATCAGAATTCTTTCGCTCAGGCAGAAGACAAAGTATAAACCGGGGAGGGCCAGGAAGCTTATTTCGAAGCTCTTTTACCATGCGATCCACCCTAACAGTTGGCGGTGCTCGTCTCAACTGGGGGTCTTCCTCACAAAGAGCTGTAGGTTGGTCTATATTCTGCCAGTAAACAATAAATTAATAAGATGCAATTCTTTATTATTTTTTTAATCGCAAAGAAAAGATGCAATTCTGTTCCTATGAAAGGGATGACGAGGCATACAATTCCTTTCTGGCTACCACATCTAATCAAATCCTGGCACAAATTCTTCACGTTACACCGCGCAGAGAAGTTCACAACAGCCCACTTGTCCACATGTGCGGGTTCCACAAGTTTCTAAAAACACCAGGAGAAGTAAATGAGCTCAGCATCAGAAAGATTACGTAAGAAACAGAATTTTAGAACCAAACCAGTAATGAAATTATGGGACGTCACCTTATTATTAAAATTCCATCGTCCATTTCTTGGTTGAAAATCTTCCCCATTTCCAAATTTTAACTATGAGCATTTGGCAATAGCAGTTACAATATTAGCAGTCAGAATAATAGAATGCACGGTTCACAAATAGGGAAGAAAGATCTACCTTTGGTGGCTGCAAAACCCGACCATCCACTTGTGTAAAACTAGAGCTGATTGTGATACCAGATGCTCTAAACATAGAATCAGAACCATAGTCGCTAGATTTCAGTGCCTGTAACATAAAATCTCCAGTGAACCATTTAATAGTTCCAAGGCAAAATTGCCAAGCATTATGCAAGCGTGAAAAAAACTAAAGTCTCCACAAAATTAACTGACATTTGTTAAAGTCCTCATCCTCTCCTGTGGTTTCTGTCTAGATTTCTCTACAAGAGAAGCTCGTTGAAGGTTGGACAATGACTTGGTATACCTTTGCAGGGAGACCAGCTTACATAGCTGAAAATTAAAATAAGAACCAATCAGCCTCCCTGTGATGATTCATGCCCCCAGACCCTTTTCAAGAAAGGTGACATACCTCGAGAGGAATGTAAGTGGGGCGCTTGGGTTTTCCAACATTAAGACATGGCAACTCCGCAGAGTAGGTTAGCTCCATGCCACGGTAATTCTTGTAGTAGTCATACACAGAAATGTCGATGGTTTTAGGTTCATCATCCCCGTTTGACATATTCCCATTTCTTACCCTCAAAGAAAACCTGAAATTAGGATAGAGATCAGTAATACATCGCCATCACCAAAACAGGTATCAAATAGAGAATTATAACACTTACATCTGCCTGTTACAGGGCAAGTCACTCAATCCGAAAATCTTGTATTCCAGATTAGGGGGCACACTAACTTGAACCCTGAGGTTTTTAAGACTCCTCTTTGCCTGTCACATGAAAATTATGTAAGTCAAGCAAAGGAGAAAAGTTGAAAGTAGACACTGCCAACTCAAAAAGTGCAGAACAAAATTATATCACCTTTCCCCAGTCAATGTCTCGTGGATTTCTCACACTCTGATTCTCGATCAAAAAATCCACAACAGGTCCAGGTCGAACTATCATGGTGGTTGAGACATCTAACAGTAATATATTATGCAAACAAGTTAGCAGACTTACAGTTTCCATTTGAAGGAAAAGGGAACACACACACACACACACAAAACCTTACTACGTGATGAGGATAAGACTGCAAACACTAAGCAATCATACCTATGTTCAGTGACAAACCCCCTTGGCTTGTCCGGAAACTGGAGTGAAAACCTCGGCAGCCAATAACACCTCCTCCAATATCAGTGAAGTTGGAAGGATCATTATGAAAGAAGGACTGGCGAACAAGGAGGCAGCCTCTGCATCAACAAGCGTAACACAACAATTAGAAAACAAAACAAAGAATAGAAAAGACATTTTTTCTATTTTAAAAATACAAAATAAAAATGATACAAAGCTAGAGCAGTAAACTCTCACTGTCTTGCCGCATTTTGCCGCAAAACAATGTCCAAAACTCGAAGTGCTTCCTGCGATGTCTCGGACTCCATTCCTCGCAAGGCATTTGCTATAGACTGCATGGGAATCTTCGCAGCAAACGCAAGACAGACCTTGAAAGACTTGGAGTTGAAAGGCCTCCTAAGCCTTTTTCTATCGCCCTCCCCGGGGCTGTCACCAGCTCCATGCCGACCATGTTGTGGAACCCTGAGAACGGGACAGCGACACAAACAAACAAACAAACAAGAAATAATCAGACTTTAATTTTTTGGTTCCATCCCATCAAACAGAAAGCTAGCTAGCCAGCTGATGGAATACAAAGATGCATACTTGTTAGAGTTCATGTCTTCCAACACAATCGAGAACTCGAGATTGTTGGAGGGCAACGCTCCGACAGTGAACAAGGCCTTCTCGCCATCGTAGGCGACATCTTTACCCCCCAACTCGCTCTTATACGTCTCACACACCTTGTCCAGTACCTTTCTTCCAATCCCCTTACCGTCAACAGGTTTCCCATCCTCATAAAATAGAGAAACCTGCGCAAAAAGTTTGAAGACTTAGAAACTGACGGAACCAGTGAGTAAGGAAGCAAGTCAGTGACTATTAATCAGCGGCGGTTCAAAACAACCTGGACTTCGAGATTGTTAAAAGGAAAGGGAAGGAAAGGAAAAGGTAGAGCGTACACTGTAGTGGTAGTAGGAATCATTGGTGTGGCGAAAGTCGACTTTGAAGTGGTTGGTAAGGAGAGAAATGGGATGGCCGTTCCTGGCCAAGGCGGGACGGTGGATGGGTTTTCTCCTCGGGCCGCCTGCCTTGATGGGAACGACGTCGGGAGGTATGGGAGGTGGAGGAGGTAATGCCTCTTTGCCCCCCTCCATCTTCTGATCTGTCACCGCACAAAACCATAACCACCAAAATCAAAAAATCCACAAGTAACATGTCATATGAGAGGTAGACGACAACAACAACAATAACAACAACAAATGGGTAATTAAAAAGGGGTGAAAACGAACGAACGAACGAACGAATGCAAGATGCAATAACAGAGAGCAACTAAAAGGGGCTGTTTACTTTCACATTATTTGCACTGATACTAAACCCACCAAGTCTTACTTAATAATTAATTGATTAATGAATATTACCAACAACAATGCCTGACCACAACAAGGACAAACAAGCACCAAATTTCTTCCACCCGTCCAAAGCCCACCGCCTTCCTCTATCAACCAGTATACAATCAATCGAACAAAATAAAAAACCTGGGACAACAGTCATAATAAAAACAAGAAGAACAAAAACAGACAAACGAGAGAGTAAAGCCCGCCTCCGCACCAGTCAACAGCAGCAACTTGGGAGGAGGAGTAGTAGGGGCAGTGCGCCGTGGCTCCTCCTTCCACAACCACGGCAATTTATGGAAAGACTCTAGAGAAAAAGAACGGGGCAGGCCCTTTTCGGGTTTGTTATTTTCATTTATGCCTCTTGCATCGAATCTCGATGAACTTCTTCTCCCACTATGAGGGCTCCACGCGATAGCCTAGCAGATCCGTACGGCTCGATGACTCCACGTCAATCACCATAAACACCCTTTTCGCCTCCCTTTTTATTATTTTTTTTCTGTTTTTTTCGTTCTTTTTGGTAGTTTTTTTACTTAGTTAATTATTTTACTCAAAAATGTAAATAAATAATATAAAAAACAAAAATCGCTTACAGACCTTTTAACCTTCCGTGCAAAGTATCACTTACAAGTTATATCCCTATTTTTTAAAAATAATTATTTACACCCCTAAATTCTAATAATACTAATAAATAATTAAATATTAATGACAAAATTAGACTTCGTTTTAACTTAAGGACGTGAAAAACTCACAAGCATCATTAAGAAAAAAATGTATTTTAGTATTATTTTCTAAACGTAATATTGTGCTGATTAAATATAAATATATAAACTCTATCATTAACATTGTTAAAAAATAGCTTGATAACATCACAAATCTTGGCATGTCATTAAGCAAAAATATACTTTATTGTTATTTTTCTAAAAGTAAAAATTAGTTACACCATTAAAGATGTGTTTGAATCTGCCACATCATCAAATTAAAATTTAATCTATATTTAGTCACATCTTCATTATTGAATTATTTGTCAATAATACTTAATAACTTTAAAATATATTTTCTTTACTAATGTCTCGAGTTTGTCATATTGTCAATTTAAAATATATGACAACTTTGACCATCTCATCAATATTTAACTATTTGTTAACAATCGAGAGAGTACAAGAAATTAGTTATTTTTTTAAAGCAATAGGCAAGTGATCTTTCTTAAAAGCATACATGAAAGTAATACATTGCCAAAAAAATAAGGTAAACAAGTTATTTTTACTCTGATATAAATATATAAATAAATATAATTGAGCTTTTTGTCGGATGTAATTAGGGTTGAGTTTTATAAGATTAAAAAAATAGGCTTACAAAATTTACTAAGACCCAAGTATGGCTACTTGGTTATGCTTTATGTGCTGCATCTTCCCGGGTAGAGATTTGATGATCATGGATGACAAACCTTAAGTATTGTTAAAATAATTAAAATATGTCTCAATCCATTGTGAGTACCAACTTAAACAATTGAAATTCATTAATCACCATTTTTATCAAATTTTATAAGTATTAATATTTGATAACTATGTATTAGATAAATATATAATTTTTTAAAAATATAAGAGAATTCAACTTACATCTTTCCTATCGTCCCATTGCTTACGTTTTCACCACACCAATGCTATTTAGTGCTATAAAGTTTATAAAATTCATTTGAGAATAATTTATTTTATAATCAAATATAATTTGATAAAAAACTTTACTGCAATACTATTTTTTAATTTAATTTAATTTTCATTGATAAACTAATTTTCATACAAATATAATTTTATTAAATTTGCCAATTCAAAATAAGCTTTGAATGGGACAATAAATCGATTTCAACTAATTCAACTTAAAGTTTTCAACAATCCAATTCAATTATTGAGTCTGATTTTTATAACAATGCATTCATCTAACGTTATTTGCACTAATAACATAATAAAATGATTATCCAACCTTAGTTTTACAACGCCGAGGTTACTTTTATAGTGTGCATACTCATTTTTTAACGATGTACATTAATTGCCCATTTTTAACCTTTACTACCTCAAAATAAAACAATAATATTCAATTAATAACATAATAATAAATTTAAAAATATTGACGGTAAGACTCAATAAACAAATAGACTGATAAATATATAACTAAGCATTAATAAGAATACGCATTTATTCTTAATTTTTCAAAGGCATTTAATACGAGTTCATTTGATTAAAATCAATTGGGTCTTACAACCCTCCCTTATTACAATATTTGTTCCACATTATCACTTATTACAATATTTACTTGATGCAATATTCATGTGGACAATATTTTGGTCATGTGAACAGACTTTTGATGTTAATTTATAATAATAATAATAATATATTATTATTATTATTATTATTATTATTATTATTATTCTTAGTAGTAGTAATAGATGATGACAACATGTGTAGACTAAATAATTTATTCATTTCAACTAGTGTAATCATTTATACCATAGTTACAAAAATCGAAATCGAACGTTAAATTAGATTGGAAGGGAGTCATTGAATTAGATTGATTTATTATAAATCGAGCAAAAATCGGTCAAAATTTGTAATTAATTTATGTGGGTTATTAGTTATATAATATGTTATTTTGATATTACAGAGTGTATTATATTTTATTAGATTATATATATACACATGTATTTTAATTTATTAGGTGTTAGTTATTATTTTTGACTTGGGTTGGAGTTGAGTCAACTTTTATTTAAGAAAGTGCCACTCAAAACCATCACCTCAACTTTTCTCCCCTAACCCTTATCAGCACCCTGATTCATGTTATCGACGCCTCCTCTAACCATTGCTGATCGACTCTACTGCCTTGGCCGAAACATCACCGAGTTGCTCCCTTAGCCTTCTTGGCCATTGCCTGGCCTCCATGATAGACAAGAGCCATTTGATCACGCCACGCTCCCAACATCATTTCGCCACCATCAAAATAAGTTATAAATAAATTTCCTCCCCAGCGTTGGAATTTTTTGTATGATTAGATTTCACTTTTACATTGTAGTTAATTTTGATCCCTAATAATTTTATGAGCTCTTAAATATTTTCTTAACTTAAGGTTTACATGATAATAATTACTATTCATTATTTTATTAAGAAAATATTGAAGTTTTACTCCACTTAAAAGTTTTTGATACATGATAAACTCAATTTAAATATTTATAATCATAATTTTATAAGACAATAAATATTTAGTTAAATTAGGATTCTTATTTATGTATTTATATTTATTAATAAAAAAACCTTAGAGCCTAGTTATATCTAAATTAAAATTTTTAAAGTGAATAATTTTATTTGAACATTTGAAATCTCATGCAGATTAAAAATTTTAATTATTAATATTTACTTAATTGGGACTTTTCCTTATTTTTGATATTAGTATCTTTTTATTGACTTTTAATATTTAATATAATTATTCTACACTTAATTTTAAATGAATATTTTATGTAAAATTAAATAGAATAATTAATCATATAATTATTAATGTAATTATAAAATTTTATTTTACAATAAATATTATTTATAAATTTAAAATGTATCTAACTGCCTTTTTTTGTTAACATAAAGTCTAAACATTTATGGATAATTGTTGCTTTGAATAAAAAGGATAAGGACTGTTATTACTTGGTCAAAAGAAAAAAGAAGATAATGACGGTTGATAAGTAATAATAAAAAATAATATTAAAACCTTTTTTATCTTTTTATCATCTTTAATTTAGGTTAATCTAGGTCGTCTGAACCCAAATTTAATCTAGGTCGTCTGAACCCAAATTTATAAGGACACCCATATTTGATGAAAAAAACAAAACACCCCTCCACCCCCTCATTTGCCGGCAAGCATGTTCTGGCCACAATTGCCAAGGCCGGTTGCGGCCATCCTTGACTGGCCATTGCCGAAACTTGGCCGCCAACCATTTTTTTAAAGAATAAACATCCACGGTGGCTAGGCCAAGTCGGTCGTGACTGGAACCTAGCGGCTGACCACCTTTTTTAAAGGCATGGCCAGATCTGGCTCTGTTGGCCATGTCCAACCTCCATTCTCAGGTCTAGCCCGTGGCGGTCAGACCTAGCTAGGTAACTATATTTAGCAGGAGCCGGCCAATTTTTTCTTTTTTTAAGGCACATTTAGATTTGTGGCTGCATAGTCACATGACTACCGCCAGTGTCGCCAACATTGTTGGATGAGAGGTTTAGATTAAAAAATTTTTTTGGGTCATCTTTGTAATTAGACGACCCATATCAAACTTTAAAATAAAAATATTTTCCATGCTCACCGAGATAATTGCGTCTCATATATATATATATATATATATATATATATATATATATATCCCAAAGCCATTATTTTCTTTCTTTATCTTAAAATTCTTTTTTTTCATTTTTTTCTTTTAAAGGAGGGCCGGGGTCTTTATGACTTTTGATGTAACAAAGAAGAAGCGAAGAAGAGTCCTTTTGTCCAGGAGAGGTGAATTTGCAACAGCATGCACAAATGCAGCAGGGCCAAAAATGGCACATCTTTGGCACGTGTTCTGGCGAAACCCACTTCCTTTTGTAGCCTCTGCTGGACTGCTCTAATCCCCAACGCCCTATGGGCATATGCCTCTATCCCTCTTCTCAATCCTACCCTTTTTGCCCTTTTTACTCTGACGTCTAACTACCGTCCCATCCCGCATTATCCTTAAATTTATTTATTTACTCATACTTCTCGGCTCTTCACTCCTCACGTCGTCTACTCCCCGACTCAATTACGTTCTTGCCACCCTCGGCACATCCAAACTTGATGGTAAAACAAATAATACATACTCGAAAAAATAAAATATTAATTATTTTTAAATATAAACTTTATAAACCTTCGTTATCAAAGTTAATTTTTTATCTAATAATTTAGATCAAAGAATTATGGGAAAAATTATAAGTAGTTTAATAAATAACTATTTAATATAATATGAGATCTTTCAATTTAGTTATATATTTAATATTTATTGGGGTAAAATATTATTTATAAGTAAAAATAGACTATAAATTTTTAATTCTGTTAACTACTTTTGAAAACATAATTGAGCTCATTATATTGTATTTTGGGTGGGTCGTTATAAATAGTATAAGAGTTTTTTGGTTCCATATTAAATAGTGGGCTAGACTAATGATGTTGATTAGGTTGTCAGTTACCAATTAAAGAAGGTCATAAGTTGAAGCTAGTAATGGGCCAAATATAGTATTAAATAGTAGGCTGGACTAGAGATGTTGATTAGGTTATCAGTCATAGGCCAAAGAAGGTTGTGAGCTGAGGCTAGCAATGAGCCAAATGTAGGAATTTTGAGAACAAAATTTGGATTATGAGATCCCTCAACTTAGTCCGACATATAATATTTACTTACGTAATGTAAAACACAAGGTGTCCCCGCCTAAGGGTTTTTATTGTCAGTTCGATTGTTACTTGAATCAGGTTAGTAGGGTCCGGCCCTTCTTGCTATAGTTCGTATATGATATGCTATAAGTTGCCCGACCTTAGCCTCTGTCAGCGCTCGGTAAGCCTGTTTGGATGCGGCACGCCTAACTTTTTCATGTTTGGTCCAATCTAATTGTATATAGGTAAATGTTGGGACTGTGTACCTCGCGTGTCTTTTTTGTTCTTGCCGTGTGTTTGATAGCCTTTCGAACTGTCCTAACCCTTTTTGAGACATGTAGTGCAATTCCTGATGTGGGCCCATCGCTTTAAGGTAAAAAACCCTAAGTTTCTAGGTTTCGAAATAACCCAACCCATACCTCTTTTAACTAACGCAATCTATACTTCTTTAGCTAACCCAACCCATATATTTATAGGTATGACACCTATATCTCTATAGGTATGACACCCATACCTTTATAGGTACGACACCTATACCTCTATAGGTACGCCACCTATACCTCTATAGGTATGACAACTATACCTCTATAGGAATGACACCCATACCTTTATAGGTATGACACCCATACCTTTATAGGTATGACACCCATACCTCTATGACATTACCAAGCCAAACCATACATCTTTATCCAACCCATACCTCTTTAGGTATGGTACCATACTTATGACATCACTAAACCAACCACCATTTTTATATAAAATCCACCCATTCCCTCATCTTTTCACCATTTTCCCTTCCCTCCTCACCTCCAACCACTTTCTTCTACTCTCCTTGGCCTTCTTCTTCCTCTTTGTAGCACTAAGCACCTCCCTCCACGTTCCTAGAATACTTGGGTGGTAGGTTTTGAGGTTGGATGCCTCACAAGACCTCCCCTTGGAATTTGCTCGTTAGCATCAGGTTTGGGCTACCTTTGTTACTTGTTGATTGATAAATATCACTTGTATGCTTCTATGAATTTATGTTTAAGACATTTTTATCATGTATATATGTATGTTATAAGAATTTTGAGTATACATTTATCTTATTTGGCTATGCAAATAAATAGATATGATTTTTATAATGCTGTAGGTCATTGATATGCATCGTTTCAGTATAAAAATCATATCTTGGCATTCTAATGTTCAATTTGCACCATTCTTATTTTCTTACACCGACAACATGTAGATCTACAACTTGTGTGTTGGGTGTTTTACTTGACATGTCCTAACATTTGCATGCATGAGGGTAAAAAGTGAGGAAATGTGGCGACTTTGATCATTATAGTGATATAAGCTTTCCTTTCTCCAATTTTTACTCTCTGACCTTGTAGGATATATTGATGCACAATATGCCATATTTTTTATGGTAAAATTGTAATCCTAAATAACCATTAAATAATGATAAACATAACCCATAAGTATGCCTTATATTTTCTATGTGTTTATGACTATGAGCATAATCTGTGATTATGTGATAAGCCACTAATTTTAAACTAAAAAACTCTTGTAGAATTATATGATACTACACTAATTATCTACTTGAAAAATGAAATTTTTGGAATGGTTAAAAATCATCTAGATATCTTTAAGAGGTTTTTACTAAGACAGTGTAAAGATGTTGGGTGAAAACCCTAGTTTTTCACTCCAGTTTTAAATTACCTTAAAATAGGTTAACGGTGTTGGATTTTAGTAAAACTTGGTCCACATTACCTTATGTCTCAATAGCAGTATGACCAATTTTGGGCTCATTTGGGTAGGTTCCCAATTTCATTTGTGAATTTCAAATTTGTTAAGGTCCAGATAGCTCTAGAAATAGCTCATCCAATAACCCAAATTGTAAAATCTACTTAGGTCCATTTTCAAAGTAAATTTAGACTAAATCATACTCGGCTCAAGATCAGTGTGTTAACTAACTAGGCCCACTAACCCAAGCCTATTTAGAGTCCTCTAACCCACGAACCAACAGATACAAAATTGTTATTCAGCCCAGGAACATTGTTCCAGCACCTTGGGGCCAAATTTAATGGGTCATGTTCTCCTTGATTGGCTCATGGGCTGGCCATGGTGGAATTTACTTATGAACCTTACAGTGTAAGGGACAACTCATCCAAATTTCAGCCTATTTGGACATTGTTAGGCCAGTCTAAAAAATTATCTTGTAAGCCTATTTGATTAAAAACACTATAATTGATTAAAACCCACTAAGTGAACATGAAACCAAAACCTTAATTAAGATACTTAATAAGGTTTAACATTTCTCTTAAGACCTAATTAAGATAATTAAGTAATGTTAAGTGTTATGCTTGTGTGGAGGCTTTGCCTTGTTTTGGATGCCGATGTGACTTGATTCTTATTCGGTTCCATCTCCTTACTAGATATCACGGGTGAGCTCACCGATTAGAATACAGAGCTCTACTCACCTAGGTCAAAAATTCCCAAGCTGGGGAGATTGTAAAACCCCGAAAAAATAATTAAGTTATTTCGTTTAGGGTTTTGTAAATCTTAGAACAAACCATAAATAATATTTAATTAAATTAATTCTTAAAAATCAATATAATAAATTATCAATTATAACCTTTAGAGTACCGGTAAAATGGTTTTAAATAAGTTTATTTATTAAAATTTTCGGATTGATACTAATTCGCATTAATTCAATAGTATTTTTGACTTTTCGTTATCACACAAATGATATAATTATTAGTAAAATTTAATATAGTGACTTCTTGAATATTTGTACATATTCTTCTATATAAATGAGAATTTTGTTGATTGTGAATAAAACATCAACTTGATAGTTTGGAAGCACATATGACTCACAAAGGGAAGGTTTTCGAGAAGTTTCATTTATATTAGGATCGTGTGTTGTAGTTGCGGGTGCTTTATCAAAATTCCAGGTCAGTATAATTACTTGAAATGTTATATATTCCTATTTGAGAGTTTTGGTTAGCCTTAGCTCACATTTGACCACCATGCACTGAGTGCAATCGGGGTCAAAGAATTAACTCAGTCTGCACAGGGCAGCACCCTCAAAATTCTTGAAAGATTAAATACCTGACCCCATGCCGAAAGGGGTGATAGGGCGCAGTGGTGCAAGACGACTTATTATGCACTTGTGACACCGAAAGGTAAGTCAATGACAAACATCGGTAACTATAGGCCGAAGGTCACGTAGCATGTATGCGCATACATGGGATTGTAGCTGGATGGGCGACCACCGTCCCAACATAATAAGAGCTCGGCATAGGCTCATAATCATAAAAAGATTCAAATTAAGATGCTGTGGAATATATTAACTTGTTTCTTGTAATTATATGGCTTAGAGTTTTTGTCACTAATGCGGAATTGCCTCCGCAGGTGTGACCATGGAAGGATGGGTAGAGTCGGGACAGCTAGCAGAGTTTGTTATTTGACTTTTGAATTTTCTTATTTGTTATTATTGTAAAACCCACGATTCGAGTTAGGGTTTTATATTTAGAACCGGTCGGGTCGACCGTTATTTTTTCGAGTTGAGTCAGTTTCAGGACACGTGTACCGAGCCGACGTCGGTCGCGTGTATGAGCTATGAGGGTCACGCGTACCCAAATATATGATGATAACGTCATGAATACAGCAGAACAGAATGAGTTATCAGATATATGAGAGTATGCCAGTCATTTCTTTTTATTTTTATATATAGTGGATCGTAGAATTAGTATTAGGCCGTTTACCGCGTTAGGACGCGTTCGGGCAGTTTGGGTGGGTTGATAGTTCTAGAGCATGTCATTATAATTTTTTTTGTGTTGTTTGATTTTACGGGATTTTTCCCGATTTTTATGAAATTTTTTAGGATTTAATACGAGTTAGTTATGATACTTGACTCGAGCCGGAGACGAGTCAAGTATTATTTACGAAATTGCCACCAGCCCTTTTCTTCCTCTTCCCCGACCTTTTCTTTCCCATTGCCGCGCGCCGCCCCTGTTCGCGCGCCACCGCCGCCACGGCCGACGCCGCCTGGCCGTCGACCGACGCCGCCCAGCTCGGCGACGACGTCGCCGTGCCACCCCGACCAGCCCCGGCCGCTGCCAGGCCGCCGCAACGTCGGAATCGGCTCGCCTAGCGCCGCGGCACTGTTTCGGTCCCGTCGCCGATTCCGCCGCCGGCGACCAACGCCGCCGTGATCGATCGGTCGCCACAGCACCTTCGACCCCCTAGCAGCCTTCCCCGACCGGAGCGGAGGCCATCGCCGCCGTGGCCGGCCGGATCTAGCGACCCATCGCCGCCGGCCCTGTTTTAGCCAATTTCCGGCGAGCCACTGCCTCGGCCGACCACGTCGACCTCATAGATGAGTCGGGCTCGTCGAGCCGGTTCCGAGGGTACCCAACACGACCCCTTTCCGGCTAGTAGACGCCACCGGCAATAGTCGCCGGAAAACCACCGGAAGTCGCCGGAAAACCGCCCGCAACTGCCGGGAAACCGCCGGAAATCGGAATTTCTGGAATTCGCCGGAATTCACCGGATCTTCCGCGGGGCTCACCCGGTGGAGCCCGATCGAGCTTCGGACGCCGAGGAGCGCCGAATTCGAGCTTCGAGGCGCGCGACGGAACCCTAACCGTCGCCGATTGCCGACGACGTGAGGTATAATTACCTCCGATTTGATTATTTAAAGTTGATAATGATTGTTAGCACAGCATGCTAGGATTTATGATGTGATTGATAGTGAATGGAGGTTAAGTGATTTAATGAAGTAAGTAAATTGAGCACGATAATCGAGTAATGTAACTTAGGAAAAATACAATAAAATTGGTAGGAATAGGATGAGTAGAATTATTTTCATATTTATGATTAGTGATGTGATTAATGTTTAATGATGGATGAAACGATGAGTTGCATGATGAGATTAAGTGTGAGTGAAGAGTAAGCAACCTAATGAAGTAGATCAAGTCAGAGCACGATAAGTGACCACAACATAAGTTACAGACACGTAATAAAAATTTGTATGAATAGGATGAGCTAGGATTAATTAATTTTTATGATTTTCTGATTGTTATGTTGATGGATGTTATTTGTATTGTGTGATGTTTGTTGAGTTTGATGCATCATTTAGTTAGCGGGCGTTAGTATCTAGTTTTGATGTGTAGGTACGAAGTAGGAGCTCGCCGCCTAGGCGCGATGACACGCTTGGAGCTTCCACCAGGTCCGTTTAGGACTCGTCTCTGTTTTACGCTCTTCCATTGTATGTTTATTTTATTATCTGCAGGGCGGGTTAAGTGGCGTTTTATTGGATCCCACTTAACTCGGGCCATTTAATCGAATATTTTCCGGATTAATAACCCCTCGAGGATGAGATCCCTCGAGGATGATTTCGAAAACAAGATCCACCACAAGTTGCCTTCGGGCCTATTATATGAATCCCTTCCCAGGCCTATATATATAGTTTTATCGAGTTTTCAGTGAGACGAGAGATGGAGAAACCGACTGCACGTACCATGCAGAGGATGCCGTGACAGTCAAAGCGGGCTCTGGATTAGTGCCAGCGGACTGTTCCATTCCCGAGGGATCCTGACAACTCCGCGTTTGAGTTCCTCACACCCGGAGAACGTGGAGGTTTACGGGTACTGTTTAGTACAGCGCATGTCCGGACTTGTGGTTCAAAGGGTACTAAAGGCGACTGCCTGAGAGTACTCGGCCTTCGTGCTCAAGGCCAGGAGAAATATGGAGGTAAGGAGAGGGCTTAGGATAAAGTTTCACGAGAAGTACTGAAAAAGAAGTGCTGAGAGTAGCACAGTACCAGCAGCAGTAAGTTCGGGATGCTACCGGGTCTGCAGCCCAGTGGCTCCTCAGTAGTGCCCTTCAGAGTGTTCTTGAGGAAGTATATGGTTTTCTTTCATATGAGAGTTTGCTCTCATAGCCAGTTTGTTATAGTTATTTTATTTTCCGGACCAGTAACGCTTGTTACTGACGTTTTTCTTATATATATGTAGGTGATAAGCACGAGATGGATGGCCGGCCAGGACGGAGGAGCAATAAGGTCTTCTGCACACACACATCGGGTGATTGAATGTTTAATATTTTGTTTATGATGTTATTATTATAAACATGCTATGAGTAAATGTTTGAGGCTTGACAATGAGATGAAATGAAATGATCAGAGTAGCGCAGCAAAAGTGTGATGGGTTGAAACCCAAGCTTCAGAATGAGAGTATAGTAAATTAGATTCTGCGTGAATGAAATTGTTTGATACTTGATTATATATATTTTTATATGTATATTTGACAGGGTGGCCCCTAATTGCATTTTTAGGGGAAATTCTGTCCGTCATATTTCAAAACTTTTATTAATTTTTATCGGGATGGTTTTGGTGTGTACTCTGACTTGCATGTCATTCATGTAGTACCATGTTAGGTTTGTGTATTCATCCATGCATTGCGAGTTGTATCTTCATCTTAAGACGCCGAGATTGGATCCGCATGAGTTAGGTTCGGGTTAGCCGACTTAACCGGGGCCTGTAACATGCCGGTTCGGTTCACGAGTGTGGACCGGATTTGGGGTGTTACAACCATACTTCTAGACTGCTCGCATGCTACATGGATTTCAGATCGGTTCATGGGGCTTAGATTATTCTGAGTATTTGTCATATTATATTTTATGTCATAAGTCTATTTAAGGATCTTGACAATCAATCGAATGTAATTTATGAGACACTTATTGCAATAGCAACACTGGCCGTCGTGGTCGAAACGCAGCGAGTCGTTACATGATCCTGCTGACTCCATGCGTATCGAGCTTAAGGGTGCTTTAGACGTAAGACGACATCGGCAGTGTTTTATGCGGATCCCTTGATGTCAGGCTATTTAGCCGTATTGTCTACACATGGTTAATTCACATGTTGGTCTCTGAATTGAAGCCTAAATATATGATATAAGTCTCTTTCCTAAACCTATTATATATGTACATGCATTCTGACAGATTTCACGAATAAGAGAGTGAGCGGCATAGAGATATATATGGACTGTACTAGTACTCCATCAAACCTTGAGGTAGTGCGGTGTATGAGGGCACTGTGTAACGCAACACATTTCCAGAATTTGTGGCACCAACTTAACATGTTCCTTTTGCAACTCGAGTACCGTGCAGGTGAAATATGGAATATGTGAGGGCGTAAGCATTGTATGCATGAATATGAACATATAGTCGTGCATGCGAGCTGACACTTGCTTAAGTATGTTGGCTTACCACCCAGTGTGACGCAATTCTAAAGTTTCCTAAGTATACATGGGTAATGGAATACCCATTTGCCAGTTTCCTATTGTAAAGCCCTGACTTCAGTTACGCTATGAACCGAATTAGAATATGTCATGATCGAGTCGAGTCATGCTTAATGTCTGTCAGTCGGTACGACTCAATTGATGAAATACATTAAACAACCTTTTGGTGTTATGAAAATGTAAGACATTGTTAAATATGCAACAAACTACGATCAGAATATAAATAAAAGCAATAATTAGTAAATAATTATATTTGTAACACCCCGTTTCGGCTCACCCGCGAACCGACCCGGGAATGTCACCGGCGACCGAACCGTTCGCTAATCTACTGGGTTCGGTTAAGCCGTCCAGGATCTACTCTCGGCGTTTTAAGATGGAGATGCAAACATGAAATGCATGGATGGGATGCGTGGGTTCTAACGGAGTCCTACATACATGCCATGACGTGCAAGCAAAGACAAGATAAAATAATAAATGAGAAACCAAAAGAAAATATATACTATTTTATGAAAATACGGTAAAACATGATAATCTATCGTAGCATTCATCATTATCTCCTTCGTTTCAATTGAACCGAGCCTGAACTCCAAACTCACTACTCATTCACATTTATCCATTCATTTCAAAACAAGCAATTTATCTAAACAAACACATCAAAATTATCATTCACGTAGCAATAACACACCATCATATATACGTTACACGCGGCAGGTACATGTGTGCGCGGTTCCGTGCTGCTCCTCCGCAGTCCCGACAGCTTTCATCGCTCGCATTCCTCACCTACATATATATAGAAAAACCGTCAGTAACGAGTGTTACCGGCCCGGAAAATAACTAATATCAATCTGGCACAGGAGAGCAAACTCTCCTGTTGAATGAAAACCATATACTTCCTCAAGAACTCTCATCAGGGCACATACGGGAGCCGTCGCCCTCGGGTCGACAGCGTCCCCCTATCTTTCACATTCTCATGCCTCGGCCATTTCTCTATTGCTTCTCGCGTCAAATCTCATTCCTTTCCGCCCTCTGCACCTTCCATATTACTCCTGGCCTTGAGCACGAAGGCCGAGTACTCTCAGGCAGTCGCCTTCAGTACCCTTTGAAACCACAAGTCTAGACATGCGCTGCAATGCAGTACCCGTGAACCTCCACACTTCTCCGGGTTTGAGGAACTCAAAGGTGGAGTTGTCAGGATCCCTCGGGAATGAAACGGCCCGCACACCATTCCAGAGCCCACTGTCGACACACACGTGCCCGCTCGCGTAGCACGGTAGTCGGATTTCCCTCATTCAGTCTCTCACCAAAACACGAAAACTATACATATATATAGGTCTGGGTTGGGATTTATACAATAGGCCCGAAGGCAACGTGAGCTGGATCTGAAGTTCGAAAACAAACTCGAGGGATCTCATCCTCGAGGGTTATTAATCCGGAAAATCGTTGGCTAAATGGCCCGAGTTAAGTGGGATTCGATAAAACGCCACTTAACTCGTCCTGCACATAATAAATCAAATACACAAGAGAGTAGCGTAAATCAGAGAACGAGTCCTAAACGGACCTGGTAGAAGCTCCAAACGGGTCCACGCGCCTAGGCGGCGAGCTCCTACACCGTACCTACACAATCAAACTAAATACTAACGCCCGCATGATGAATCACACATCCTATAGCATGCACGCACAATCAACACAATCACGCATCAATCAACACACATTAACCTATATCAATTCTAGCAAGTCTACTTAGGCTAGTTTGCATTAGATCATGATCATTACCTAATAACCCTAATTAGTTTCATAACTTCTATTTTTAACACCACACAATTCCACAAATTTCATATTTTATTCTAAATCAAATCCACATTTATACAAGTAATTACAATGCACAATTCATCAATCATAGCATGCAAATTCTAATAATCAATACTTTCAATTAATTAAGTTAAAATAAATTATACCTCGCGTCGTCGAAAATCGGCGACGGCTAGGGTTTCCGTTTCGCGGCTCGAAACTCGAATTCGGCACCTAGCGGCGTCCGAAGTCCGATCAGATTGGACTGGGTGCGTTCGGCGGATGATCCGGCGAATTTCCCACGAATCCAATTTTCCGGCAGTTCCGGCGGTTTTCCGGCGAGTGTCGGCGGTTTTCCGGCGGATTCCGACGGTTTTCCGGCGATGATTCGGGACGGGGCAATCAGGGGGTCTATCGGCACCAGCTCGACGAGCTCGGTCCAATGGTGGTGTCAAACAGGGTAGCCGAGGCGGCGATGGCCGTCGACGGCGGCGTCGAAAATGGGCGGCGGCGGCGGCGTGCTCCGATCGGGGCTCCGGCCGGCCTCGACGGCGGTCGGGATGGATGGGGGAAACGTCGGCGACGGCGAGGGGGTGCTCGTCAGGGTCACACCGGCGGCGGAGCGGCCCGGACGGCGGCGGAATCCGGCCCGAAGTGGCGGCGGCCGAGGTGGTTTCGTGGGGCGATTTCCGGCGTCGTGGCGGCGAGACGGTGGCCGGGGTGGGTCGTGGCGGCACGGCGACGGCACGACGGGGCGGGGCGGCGACGATCGGCGGCAGCACGGCGTCGGCGGCGGCGGCGGCAGCGCACCACAGTGGCGGCGAGGGTTTGGGTGGAAGAAGGGTCGGGAGGGAGAAGAAGAGTTCTCAATGGCAATCTCGTAATTAAGTATTGACTCGATTCCGACTCGAGTCAAAATAATAACTAGTTCGTAATAAATTCTAAAAAAATCTAGAAAAATATGGAAAAATTCACATAAAATAAAACAAACACAACAACATCCAAATGACATGCTCTATAACTAATAACCCACCCGAATATAATCCAACGCGTCCTAATCGCGTTATTCGGCCTAAAACTATTTCTACGATCAAACATATAAAAAGAAAAAATACTGCATACTTTCATATATTCAGATAACTCGTATCTCACCATCTTCTCGACGTTATCATCATATATTCAGGTACACCTGACTCTCATCGCTCATAACTCACGGCTGGTCTCGACTCAGCACGCGATTCATGAAACTGACTCGACTCGAACCAACGGTCGAACCGACTGGTTCGGTAACGTAAAACCCTGACTCGAGTCACGGGTTTTACATATTGAGCTCAAGTGTGTGTAGCATTTATCGTCCTTTCACTAAAGCCGACTCAGGATGTGCAAGACCTACATATATTATATGAAAAACGTTAGTAACGAGTGTTACTGGATCAAAAAAATAACTAATACAAGTTGGCAAATGGGTATTCTATTACTCACAAAAACTGATGAAAACTTTAAGATTGCCTTACACTGGGCAGTAAGCAAATATATTTAAGCAATTGCTGGCTCGCATGCACAACTCATAATCATATTCATACATGCATACAATGCTTACGCCCTAACACCTTCCATATCTCCCGCCACGGTACTCGAGTGGCAAAATGAACAATTAAGTTTGTGCCACATATTTCAAAAATACGCTGTATTACGCAGTACGATCATACACTGCAATACTTCATGGTTTGAATGAGTACTAGTGTGATTCATACATATCTCCATACAACTCTCTCTTATTTGTGAAATCCATAAAAATACGTGTACTTATATAATAGGCTTAGGAAAGAGGCTTGTATCATATATTTCTGGAGCTTCAATTCGAAAACCAACAAGGGATCACATCCTTGTAGTTTTATTAAACATGAGTAGAAAACATGGCTAAATGGCCCGACATTGGAGGGATCCGATAAAACGCCGCCAATGCTGCCCTATGTATAAAACACGATAAAACTCAACACGCAAGGAGTCAAGCAGAGAGGAAGAGTCCTATGGACCTGTGGTCCGAGCTCCAAGTGTATCATCACATCTATGGCGAGCTCAGACTCCGAAACCTACATTGGAACCCACTATTAAGTAAAATGCTAACATCTCTATATGATGCATGCTCGTGGTGTGTGCTCATAACATCAATACATCCCAATAAAGAAAATAATGCGAACAAACCTATAACTAAACATATGGCACCCAAATCAGGAAATAATAATAATAATGAATAAACAAATAAATACGCACATAGATAATCAGATCACTGTCGGGTCCGACGACATAACCAGCGGCAATCGTAGCCACGGCGAAGGATGGTGTTGGTCCCAAACCGTAGATCTTGGCAAGGGGTAGCCGTCGGGGTGGTCGGACTGGTTGGAGGGGGCTCGTCGGAGTAGAAAAATGGCCCAAACGGTGGTGGCGGTGGCGTTGACTGACTCCAAAAACTCCCTCATTGGCAACGATTATGGTGGCGCCGGTGGTCGTGAGTGGTACGATCGGAAAGCCGGCCACGAGGCGGTCAAAGGGGTGCTGGTCTAATGGCTAGGGGTGAGCCGAAGTGGTGGTGGTGCTAAAGGGTGTTGTAAATTTTGAAATCGTGAAAGATCGTGGAAGATTTAAGAAGATAATATGGTGAAGCCAGGGCTGACGTGGATGGCTCAAATCTTGCCATGTGGCATGATCTAAAATCTGACAACTCATGGTCTAGTGGGACCCACCTATGGGTTTATGCAATATAATATAGATGGAAAGCTCGGATCGAGACCGTTTGAAGTCGAAATTGACTCGAGTCCTAAAATTGACCCTATAGGTGAGAATAGAGGAAAGAAGGGTAAATGGGCCTCGAAACCCTAAACGCAATCAAGATGGGCCCACAGGAGAACAATTGAGTAGTCCAAAATTCCTATACTACATGCAAATAAAATACCCAAAAATCCCAGATGGATGTTAAATACTGCAACGGCCTAGATCTAGGCCTAAAATCCTGGCTAACTCATAAAAATCATATGTATACCTTGTGCATACACTGTTAACTCATGGTCTACGGCATTATATCTGAAAATATCATATGCATGTTGGGCATACTCAACCTCCATAACATGCTCATATGGCTATCTGGACCCCATACTCATATTCTGAAAATTACTCAACCAACTTGATACTAACCAGAATAACAAAAACTAAAATAGGGTAAAACCCTAACCCAAAAATGGGGTTTTACAGCTATTTTACTAGTAGTTATTCAGACTGGTAATCAACTTTATTTGATTACTAATATGGTTTTCTATTATATGTAGGTGAGGTTCCCTGGTGTTGGCCGGCCTAGGTGCATGGATCAGACGGCTCAGTGGCGGCGGGGGGCCTTATATTATGTTGTTTGCTTTAGACCATGTATTTTGTGGATGACTATATGATGGACATATGCCCGAACAATGTGAACCTTGTATGATTCAGATGCATGCTATGATGATTGTGCTAGCACGTTTTATCTTTACATTATTATATTTTACTGTGGAGTTATAATACTTTGGGGCAAGGCTAACCATCGTCTCCAAGGTATATAAGGCCCAGAGTCTTGGAACATGACGAGGAGCTAAGTCTAGTACACGAAACATATTTGGCTGTACCTGTTTGTGTGTAGAGTAATGTGGGTAGAGGAGCTTACGGTTCACGATGAAGTCCCGATATTAGGGTTTGATGCCCTGATACTCGAAGATGCTGTGTAATTCTCTGACGCTTTAATTATTTTTGGTGTAGGTTATGTAGAGTAGGTAACCATAACCTTTGTTTAAATACTCGCATCATCTTCATGTAACTAATAAGAAGACCTAAGCCAATCACTTGAACTAAGTAGTAAGAATATGCCATACACAATAGCATGCAACCTGAAAAATATAGTGGGGGTGTGCTCCTTCTATAATTGGGAGTGATCATCAGATTTTTTAAAGTCACCGTTCAAAGTTGTTGGAGTGGTTATACTTCTGTTATGACTAAGGGTGTTTATATAGGACTTGTTCTCTGTTTTATGCTATTCTACTGTGTATTTGATTTATCATGTGCAGGGCGAGTTAAGTGGTGTTTTATCAGACCCCACTTAACTCGAGCCATTTAGCCAACCATTTTTTTTCGGATTAATAACCCTTGAGGATGAGATCTGTCGAGTCAGTTTTTGAAATTAAGATCCACCACAAGTTGCCTTCGGGCCTATTGTATAAATCCCAACCCAGGCGTATATATGTATAGTTTTCTCTTTTTCGGTGAGAGATGGAATGAGGGTTACCGACAGTCACGCCTTCAGATAGGGCGTGTGCGTGGAAGAGCGGGCTCTGGAGCTGGGGAGAACCCACTTCGTTCCCGAAGAATCTGAACAACTCCAACTTTGAGTTCCTCAAACCCGGAGAAGTGTGGAGGTTTTGCAGGTACTGTCAATGCACCACATGTCTAGACTTGTGGTTCAAAGGGTACTAAAGGCGATTGCCTGAGAGT
>JAURVB010014319.1:0-150067 GCA_033002965.1 Piper betle | reverse complement strand
TTCACTACCAGGTTTCATTGCAAAACAAAACAAGCATAACAAATAAATCTTGTGTCCTTTCTTAATGAACAAAAAAATTGATAAGCAGATTCTTATCACCCTACCACCAATGCCCAAAAATATCACGAAAACCAAGAAAGGCCCAGAAAATCCTTCCACCACCGTGTCGACCAACCAAAGAACAAGCAAGGTTGCAAGAAAACAAACCTCTTGTTCATATCTTGATCAAATGGAGAGTACCTAAAATTCAAGCAGGAGGCACTCAATCACCTCTTCACCACTTCCCTCTCAGCTTGCCGTCAAAGCAATGACTGGTCCCACCTCCACCACCACTGTGGATTGTGGAAGGTTGTAGCTTTGCGGTCACTGACGAAGGAATGGGTGATCTCTTAACCGGAGAAGAGTGGGCATTAGCGGTGAAAGAACATGGCTGGTCCTTGGTAGTAGAAAGAGAAGAATGGTGGTCAGAGGTGTATTGACGGTGGTTTAAGAGCACGGTTGCTGGAGCTATGTCACAGGAGAGGCTGGCAGAAAATGAATAATTGATACAGTTTTCCTTATGCTTTGCAAATCCTCGGGAAAGAAATACTTTCCTCTGACAATTGAAGCGACGGCACCATACCGTGAAAATATGCTCTTAACGGTGAACCAATTCTAACCATTTATATTCGAGCCAAATTGGTTAGATGGAATCGGCCAATTCATGAACCGATTTCCTGACAAAATAATTCTAGCATTTTTCACAAAATTGTAACCTAGTGGAGTAAAATTGGTCAACTTTTGTACATTTAGTTGATTATGTGTTCATTATAATTTGTATCAAGTCAATCCAAAACCGTACTAGATTGTGGGCTGGCTTAGGGACGTGGGATAGGTTGATGGCCTCATGCTAAGTAGGATGTGGGCTAGGTAGCTAGACACGGGTTGAGTCTAAGAATTTTAAGGATATAGAGGCAAAGTGGGCAGAGATAGCGGCGGAAACGGCATTGGCGTGGAGATGATTAAAAATTCCTTTTTCATTGATTCTCATCTTAAACCAACCCAAGACCGGGCCAACCTAATATTTTAAACCAATACCCTAGAGGTAAAGTTAGTCTTAGGGATATAGTTGTCATTTAAATTTTATTTCCCTCCCACACGTAATATATGAAATTCGTCCCACCCATACATAAATAATAAATTCAGGTCTCTCCTAGAAGTAATTATGTCTTTTAATTTTATATGAAAATTCGAGCTGAATAATGAGATAGATTATAAAAATTCAATTTCTTTGATATAGACTCTAATTGATTTTAAACATAAATCTTAATTGAATGAAAAGATAAATTATAATAATTTGATTTTTTTAATGTATTTTTTTAAAGGTAAGTAAACTGAATCATGTTAATAGGAAGTTAGAAATTAAGTTTAGTCAGGTTTGAGTCCTTGACCTTATATAGTGGGAGGTATTATTACTATTAGTTGTTTATAGAAAGTTAGAAATTGTAGTTAGCTGGGTTTGAACCGATTGCCCATCACAGTGAGAGGTATTTTTATTATTTTAATTAGCCAAAACTCTTATTTTCAATCATAGGCCAGTATTCAAATTATCTTTTATTAATAAGAGTATATTTGATTTTTTATAATGCTTTTTTTTGCAAAGCAAGTAGACTGAATCTTATTAATCGGAAGTTAGATATTTTATTTGAACTATATAAACTTGTTATCATGATAGATATTTTGGCATGATACCGGAAAATCAATTATATTTATGAGATAATCTAAGTACGAAAGTTTATGCTTTATTACTTCCGTTGTGTCATTCTTTCCTTGTAGAACTTATACTATTTTATGGATTATATTTTTGTTATATATTATGATATCAAATAGATTTACCATTAAACCAGGTGACCTACTTGATTATAATCATAAATGATTTTAATACAAAATACAATAATTTTGTATTAAGTTTTCTTAAAAATATATTACATACATATAACTTTTAGTAAGTTTGATGATGTAAAATTTTCATGTCATTTATATCTATATCATACTAATCAAACGAAACATTAGTAATTTAATTATGTATATCACCATAATTAATGGAGTTTAATTGCATGTTATGGTTATAACCTTTAAACTCCACCAATTCTAGTGATTTGAATAAAAAAATGTTATTACAACCAATTTGTTGTATCACTTGATACATGAAATCCGTTACCAGTCGAGATACGTAAGGCTAATTACATCAAATAATAAAAAATAATAGTTGCCATCTGCATGAGGGGTAGTTGAGAAATTTTCAATAATAATCAAATGTTTGATGTTTCTATGCAAACGAAATGTTGAAAATAGCTATTAAAGTAATCTCAATACTTGATATAGATTTGATGTTTACGGAACTAATGAAGATTAATTGGATATCTTTTGTAGATGTGATAGAAAGGTGTATATATATATACACACACACAACGTACGCATGATTTTTCTATCCATCAATTAACACCACTCAAATATATCCACACCTCATGAGTCATGACTATCAATTAGACAAATATTTTCATACTGACAAGGAGTGTATCTCGTTTTCTTTTATAATCAAGAATGGTTAGTTGTCTCTATCATGAAACATATATATATATATATATATATATATATATATATATATATGAATATGTTCATGTATACGCATGTATGCATTAAGATCTTACTTGAAAGCTATTATCGGTAATGGCCGCCCTCCTTACTCCCACTCTTACTTTGGGTTTTGCATCTCCTAATTATGGAACTAGTACTGTGCAAAGGAGAAGAAAGTGCCGCCGCATAAAATGCATTCAGAGTAGAGTCCAGAAATTGGTTTTACGCAGATCAGCTAATTATGAGCCACCAATATGCGACTTTGATTTCATTCAATCCCTCAAGAGCAAATATGTGGTTGGTCATTTTATTTTGCATGACTATTATCATGCATGCTTGTCTCTAATTTCAATTTTCATACATATATACTTCATATATGTATGCCTTACTGACGTAGGATCTAAGGTACATAGAGAGGGCAGAAAATCTGAAGGATTATGCAAGAAGTTTACTGGAGAAGGAGAGGGATGCAAGTAGCAGTCTTGAGCTAGTTGACACTCTTCAGAGGTTGGATTTAAGCCAGCAGTTTGAAGAGGACATTAACAAAGTCATAGAAGATAAAGTTATTAATCAATGTAAAGAAGAGGATTTGCACTACACTGCTCTCAAATTTAGGATCCTACGGCAAAATGGACATTTTGTTTCTCAAGGTGAAATATGATTCCTCACTTATTTTCACCTAATTTTGTAATGGGATAATTAGGTCGAATTTGTGTTTGACAAGTAAGGTCTTATATTTTGGGTATGATCTACTTAAGATTCTTACACATATTACTTTTTATTTAGGTTAATATATGGGAGACTAATTTTATATTTAGTTGTTTTCCTCTAGCAACGGCCTGATATAATTGAACAATGCATGTAGTGTCCTTAAAAACTTCACGTTCTACCTCATCTTGGTCATAGTTGAAAAACTCATAATTGAACTTGATTCTGTTTGATATGGAGTCGTGCGAGTTAGGTCTAAACCAACTAAAACTCGCATTTACAATACTTTAATGGGGGAGAGATGACAGTACTATGTAGAATATATCCACAATATAATGAGCACATATTACATATTTTTTGTCACTATTTGAGATGACAAATAATGTCTTAGAATCTTCTACTTCTTTTTCTCCACTTGGTACTTAAAAATCGTTCGAGTATAAAGTTTAAACCCTAAATTATGATCCATGCAATTACAAATGGTAAAAATTTCTATAGCTAAATGTCATTCTTGATGTCAACCCTCTTCCTTTATACTGGCTTGAGACTATACAATGTCTTAGAATGTTAACCATAAATGCTAATTTAGCTTATCCTATAATAAAGATAATGATGTTTTAAAATTCTAGTATTTGCCTACCCGGAGAGTCAAATGGATTATTTTTTCTCAAAACTTGTACGAGTCAAATAAATTCAATCATGCAACCTTGTGGAAACAAATTAAGTCACTTGTGATAAAGACATATTAGAGAAGTGATGGAGTTTTAAGAAATCCATTTGATTTTATATTGGGTTAACTTGAAGATAGTAATTACATAAGTTTCAAATTCCCATTTTGATCAAAAATAAAATTTTTATTGTCAGAAGAATAATTAATTAAGAGGGGCTTTGCCTTTTTATTATTATAATCTTCTGAAGGGTGACTATCTCCATTTCATTTATAAATTTTCTATGCTTCTACGTTCCTTTCAAAGCTGGTTATAAATATGCAGACCGAGTTGTTTGTTCACGGAAGTATTGCAAAAAAGGAAAAAGAAAAGTAGTGTTTTGATTAATTAAGAAGCTAAGATTGTTTATATAAAACAGCTTCCATTTTTTATACTCTCATCTTTTAAATTTGGTTGCAGATGTGTTCACTCCTTTCTTGGACAAGAATGGTGATTTCAAAGAAGCTTTCATTAGAAACCCAAAGGCAGTTCTGAGTCTCTATGATGCCTCCTATCTTGGAATGGATGGGGAACCATTGATGGATGCTGCTAGAGCTTTTGCCACCAAGAATTTAAGGAGAGTTTCTGAGCAAAGGACCTAATTACCCCGACTTGGAGCTTCAACAAATATATTCAACATGGACTTGAGCAGCCCTACTATTTGAGAACACAAAGGCAGGAGGCAAGGTGGTTCATTCAGGAATATGAAGCAAATAAGAGGAAGAACAGTAAGCTTCTTGAATTAGCAAAGTTGGAGTATAATATTTGTCAGGCAAGGTATATTAAAAGTGTTCAAGCCATGTCCAGGTATATTTGGTCTTCTCTTATTTTTCAAGCAATATATATACCATGCGCAGTTATTCTCTTTGCATTTGAACATTCTTCGTTTTTTTTTGGGCAAATGAACAGAAACTGTAGTTATACGAGTAATCTTTACCGTTAACAATGTCTGCAAAAACCCTAATCATGTTTTTGGGTTAGCGAGTGTGCCTCTACCGGAGTTTAAAACCTGAGGACTTGGATTTGACTCTATTGCTTATGAAATGACAAATTACGATTCGAATTTTCAACTCTCCAAACTGAGTCAAAGAATTAAAATAATACTATAAAAAATATTATTTTTGGCCAAGACAAGCCGTAGAGAAATAATATTTAAGAAAAGTGTGGGCTCCATATAGTACTGTGAACATATACAATATGAAATTATGTCAAATATATGGTAAATGTGTCTACGCCAATATAATCTATGAATTATATTACCGTGGTTATATGTATCTTATAGATATTTTTTCATGATTTTTAAAATTATTTCGTATATTATACTTATTTCCTTTTATGACATTATAGCTCACAATAACTGTTAGCATAATCCATGGTTTGCCCCAGACAAAAGTATTATTATTATTTTTATATAACTGTAATTTTGAATGCAGTGGATTAAAGGTGGTTGGGAATGAGTATATATGGGTTAATGTTTTGGTGCCAGGTGGTGGAATGATCGCGGACTGGGGGAGCAGTTACCTTTCATTAGAGACCGGGTGCCAGAAAGCTTTCTATGGGCTCATGAACTAGTTGCTAATCCCAAGTATCCTTATGCAACCGAAATGTTGACAGTAGCCATTCAACTAATAACAACAATTGATGACATATTTGATGTTTACGGAACATTTGAAGAATCGGCTCTCTTTGCATCTGCGGTTGAGAGGTATATATACTACATGCAGCTATGCTAAATGATGTAATGTCCAAATGAACATCGCTAAGCTAATCTTTGTCTAAGCAAAATGTTATATTCTTGAAGATGGGATATTAAAGCAGTTGAAGACCTTCCAGAGTACATGCGGCCATGTTATTTGGTTCTCTTCAACTACGTTAATGAAATGGCATACACAATTTCAAAGTTTGAAGGACACAAAATCATTTCATTCCTTAGTAAACTGGTAATAAATAATATATATCTTAGCTCTGTTGTATTTATTAATCCACCCATTTTTATATTTTTTTCATACTTGGAAATGTCTTTTATGAATTTCTACTGTGCATATATAGTGGGCAGATCTTTGTAAAGCATATTTGCAGGAGGCAGAGTGGTTTCATGGAAACCACAAACCTACCTTTGCTGAATATATGAACAATGCTTGGATTTCCGTCACTGGCCCCTTGTTATTATCCACTTTATTCATTTTGACGGGACAAGAGACCGCCAAGGAAAGACTTCTGCAATTTAAAACCTACCCAGATTCTATACGGGCGTCGTCGTATGCCTTTCGTCTTCTCAATGATCTAGGAACCTCAAATGTACGTACGTGTATACTATGGTACATGTCTATGCAACAAATAGGGTCATATTCAGCAGCATTTCACTGTATGGTGTGGGCATATGTTCCATGTTTAACCGGTGGCTGATCAAAATTTCGATGTACACAGGATGAGCTAGCAAGGGGAGACGTGCTAAAGGCAGTCCAATGTTACATGCATGAGAAAGGAGTGTCTCAAGAAGTTGCTCGCGAGCATGTAAAACATGAAATCAGCGAGTCTTGGAAGAAACTCAATAGGGAATTTCTCTTGGGCTCGAAATACCCAAAGGATTTGGTAATAAGTTCAATGAATAATGTACGAGTAGCAAGTTGGTTCTATGCCTACGGAGATGGAGATGGATGATTTGGATCGGAAAGGGAAAGGACATTTGGTGTCTTCGAGTCCGCAATAGTTAATCCAATTCCGCTGGGAAATGAATAGGAATGAAATGTTCTAAAATTGGGTTCAATGATCCTTCATCTATATCATCTCTCATGAATAGTGATGTATGACAGCAATCTAAATAAAACTTAGCATTTCTGCTATATATCATCAATAAGTTTTTCTTCAAATTTCTCTACATTTTTACATAAATATATTAAATGATACTTCATTCGTTAATGTGAGACCAATCTATAGTTGTAAAAATAGGGATCGGCTTTTAAATGTGAGAGTCATTGAATCAGACTGGTTCAACAAAATTTACACCAAAATTAGCTCATTTTGAATTGCCCTGAATTAGTCTTATATTTACATATATTTTTATATCCGGTGCATATATATAATATTAAATATAACAAATAAACATTAAAAAATAATTAATATTAGTTTAGCAATACT
Organism: Piper betle; assembly: GCA_033002965.1. Taxonomy (NCBI): domain Eukaryota; kingdom Viridiplantae; phylum Streptophyta; class Magnoliopsida; order Piperales; family Piperaceae; genus Piper; species Piper betle. The sequence goes on along the minus strand of JAURVB010014319.1, from coordinate 142,898 downwards.
TAAACCTCGTCATATTCATTCATGTGTCATTTTTATTTGCAATTTTGATATCATTGCAAAACAAAACAAGCATAACATTGTCACACTGGAGTTTCATAAACTGATGCGAAAATTATGTTATGAAAGTGGACAGTTTGCTCAAGTAATATAATGATAAATACAATATCGTTATTTGTTCCCACATAGACGTTTAACTAGAATTTTTAATTATTGAGATTGATTTATGTCAGTTCACAAGAGCAAAGACAAAAAACAATCAATTTGAAAAATGAGATTAAAAACAAAAATTGAAAGCTTCAATCAAAGGATATGTTCACGGTTTAAAACTTAGGATTACAATTTCACTCAACTGTTCGATTCAACTTAGTTTATCCTCTAACGTTGGGTTGCTAACCGTGGGAAAGTAATTATTTATTAGAGGCTCCCGCATCTTATTATAAACTTACCACTTTAGAAAGTTGTCTTATATTTTTCTACAAATCTTTAATGAGTAATATATTACGCTCAACCCTTTACAGGTTGCCTAAGAAAAATAGGTATATCTCTATCATATTCCTGAAACACTCCTTCCAATTTGTTCGAGTATGAATAGAGACTATTTTATTTAAAACAAATTTTATAACCATATCCTTAGGTGAAACCAAACCTCTTTATCTAGCAAATGTTGGTTAGATACTTACAACATTAAGTACATGACAAAATAACAACTCGTATAGGAAAAGGAAAAACCTTAATTAAACTCCATAATTAATATAGATTATAAATCATCGACAATTAATTTACACCATAAAATATTCACTAAAGGTAAAAAGTTCATTGCAAAAAATGTTATTACAAAAAGATGAGGAATAAAGGATAGAAGGAAAATAATAGAAACTTTTAACCACAGCCTTCTGCTTCACCCCAACTTCACAGTTTGAGCTCCTTCTATCCTTTGATGAATTATAAAATATGGAGCATGAAGCTATAAAGGTAGAAGCATGGAAGAGAGGATAATAACATTGAAACTTGAACTTTGAACATCTTTTTCCATCATTCATATGAGTCTTCAACTTTTGTATCTCCATGTATATGTACAATATATGAATTTCTATGTACACAAACATCCACATGTATTAGAGTTGATGTTAGCCTTAATTGAATCTTCAACTCCCAAATCCTTGCACCGACCCTTCATTTTTAATGTAACAATAATTAAATGCAAAATAAATTCAAAAGTGCAACAATTTCATAGTTTTATTAAATTACTAAAAAGACTTTAAAACATCTAAAGTTCAATGACAACTCACTTAAAACAAGACAAAATCATTTCTGAAAAACATGGAATAATAGAGTTTTCAACTAAAGATACAATTTTCTTCTTTTTCTTTTTCCCCAAGTGTCAGTCTTTAGACTTGGTTTTACTTGGCTTTTTTCATATTTTTTCAATATATTTTCTTTGCAACATCCTTCCACCAATTTCTTTTTCTTTTTCTTATTGTCACCTTCACTATGTTTCCATCACAACAACTTTCAATATTTTTCTTATTATCAATTAAGGACGGTTTGAAAGGCTCAAATTGAACAAAGTCACATAAATCGTTTCTATCTTAACAGATACTCTAATTTTTCCTCCAAAGAATCTCAAGTAAATTTCAAATCACTTCACTTAAATGCAATCAAGAGGTAAAAACTTATTTAATTATCATCAAAATCCAAACAAAGGCTCAATTTTATATTATAGGGAAAATTTACCTCTAAATAAAAATCAATAGCAAGACACGCTAGAATCTAACTCAAACATTAAGATAACACTGTTCTCAATGCTTAACAAATATAAAAAATTAATAATCTATAAGCAAAAATTTCCCTCAATGCACACAAAATTAACTTGGGGAGTCTTCTTGTCATCCATCAACCTAAAAAATACACACAAGAATAACTGCTAGAAAACTTGGGTTGCTTCCCAAAAAACACTAAATTTTATGTCATCAGTCGAACAATCCACTAGCTTCTTAAGCAAAATTCTTTCATCTTTTTCCTCACATGCTTAAACCTTCTCCCGTTAATCTTTACTTTTGGCTTTGTTACTCCAAACGGGGATCAATTAATCTGCAAGGCTAAAACCAAAAGTTAAAAGTATTAAATATAGCATTAAGTTCGAATTCAAAATCAGCTCCTGTGGCGAGAATTGAAATTCTGATTATATTGTTCATAGAGTGAGTAAAAGTTCGAAATCAAAATCAGCTCCACGGTGAGAATTAACCGTCTAGTTGCTGCATGGTAAGAGTGGTAACAACCTGCATTAAGCAGTCATGCATTACCATAGGAACTCCTAATTCTCTATGCCAAATACGGCCATTTAAGCAACGGAAAAGATAATCTAGATGTAGGTGATAGTTAGCCATCCCAATTTTTTTATAACATGATTTTTTATAGAATGTAAAAACATAACGTGAGTAAAAAAATATGAGTAAAAAAGTAAAAAATCATTCTCCCATTAAAAGGCACAAACATCGGCTCTTGTTCGTCGTATAGAGTCTAACACATCTGCGTCTCCTGCCCTCTCACGAAGAAGACACCCTCCACAATGCGTTTCCATTTCCATGGCGTCTTCCTCCTCCTCTCCCTCCTCTTCACCATTACTCTTGTAATGGCAACAATACCATCAAAGACCTCGCCTTCTTCTCCTTCTTCTCCCTTCATCTCAAATACAAAGTAGCTGACTTTCTGCATTTTGCAGGGCCATGACCGATCATCTCCCTCATCCGCCGCTCTCGACACCCTCCAGAAACAACTCGGGTAATCTTTTTTCTGCAACCTCTGCCTTCGAATCCATCGATTCGGTGTTAAAAATGCAATCTTTGGCGCTTTGCTTCTTGTGGAAGGTACGATTTCATCTCGGGGGAGCTGCTCAACCGGGCCATAACCCACGCTTCCTACTCCCTCGACAACAACCGGGGGCTCTCCGTCCTCGGCCTCGACGCGATGCGGGCGGCCGTGGCCGTGCGGGCCATCGGGGCCGACCTCGACGTCTCCTCCAAGAGCCTCAACCAGCGCATCGCGGCGGCGACCGGCGGGAAGCCGTGCGCCGCCGGGGGAGGAGGCTGGGGCTGGACAAGGTGGTGAAGGTGGCCGGGAAGACCAACGCGTCCGCCGACTCGGTGGTCTGCGGGGCGTACCGTGCCGTCATCGGGGCGGTGGCGATCGACGCCGGCTCTGTTGATGATGCCGGCGGCGTGTTTTGGAAGGTGGTTGAGGAGGGTGGTAGATTGGTGTTTCATCTCTGAAGCTCTGGAATGCTATGTGCCAGATTGGAGTGTGCTTGTATAGTTTATGTTAAGTGATAGAGGACGAATGCTGAATCATTACTTAGATTGTGAAAACTTTATTTGGTATTTATCCTTTTTAAGTGGTGTTTGATCTTTGAAGCCTTGAAATGCTACATATTCTGGGTTGGTGTGTGGTACTATAGTTTATGATAGTCGTCAGCTCTAAGAAGTGTAAGACATTTTACTGCCATTTTGCGGATTTTGAGTGATAGAAGATGAATGCTGAATCATTACTTAGATTATGAAAACTTTATTTGTTAATTATCCTTTGTAAGTGGTGTTTGATCTTTGAAGCTTTGAATGCTATATTCTAGGTTTATGTGTGTTCGTATAGTTTATGTTGGATTAGACATTTTCTTGTGGTAGTTGTCGGCTTTTTAGAAATGTAAGAAATTTTGATGGCATTTTGCTGATTATTGGTGATAGAAAATGGATGAAGCTGTCACAGCATTAGATGGCGAAGCCTTTGTTTGGAAATTGTCCCTTTCACGTGGTGTTTGATCATAGAAGATTTCAAATGCCATATTCTAGATTGGAGCGTGTTACTATATGTGGTATAGTCTATGAACTCGCTTGGCATATAGATGTGTTCTCTAAAGAGGACCGAGACATTTTGATGACATTTTACTTGTTATAAGTGCTAGAAGATGAATGGTGAATCTGTTACTCTAACTGTCAAATGTTAAATTATGAGATATTTGTTTAGATTTGTGGTGTTTGATCTGGGAAGATTTCAAATGTCATATTCTCTAGATTGGAGTGCGTGGTATGAATAAATAGAGTATATGTAATGGATAGTTTCTTGCTTAGTACTTTAAAGGTTAGGGATAAAATTGTAATTGTAGGTGAGAAGTTTATTTGAGTATAAAAGCTAGATTAGGGTTGTAATTGACTCATTTACATGTTAATACAATGACTTGTTCGAAGCTTACTCTGACTTTACAGGGGATTACATGAAGAGCAACTCCATGTTCATCTTTTGATCATTAACTCTATCTTCCAAAGGAACTTGATCATGAATCCATGGCGTACTCTCTGCCAAACAAGGGGATTAATCATCAAATCCAATCCCCTGTTCAAGAGTGTACCAGTGTGTTACTCTAGTTTATGTTGAATTGGCTATGAACTTGTTTTAGTTGTCAGTTCTTAGAAGTGTGTTTGTTTTTTTTAACGACATTTTGCTGGTCAGAAGTGATAGAATATGAATGATTGAGTCTTTACTTGAACTTTCAAAGCATGAGATGTTGAAATTTTTGTGTGAAAACTAGCTTTATTATGTGGTGATTGATCTTTAAAGTTAAAGTACTGAAATATTTTATTCTAGATTGAGATGTGTTGTAGTTCATCTTGAATCCACTCTGAAGCAGCTACTGTTCTGAATTATGATAATTGTGAAGACAAAAGTATGAAAGATTCTGATCCTATTTTACTGGTCATCAGGGGTTGAAGATGAATCCTTGCTTGAGATGTTGCATTAGGTTATATAACCTTTTTTTTTTTTTTGACATTGGAAATCTATCTTTCTAAAATTGAAAAACCTCAGTGATATTTGTGTTGAAGAGGCTAGCTTTTTAGTAAAAGTCATGTTCCCATTGATAAAATATAGGACTATGTTGCAAATGACCAAATTCAAATTACGAATGGAGAATTTTCTTCTTTTTTCCTGAATTGGCCCATGTTGTTTTTGTTTAATTGATCCTACCTATTGCTGGTGTGATAGTAGCCATCTCCATGGGATAGAACAAATGGGAAGAGAGGAGATGAATCTTTGCTTTTAACTGTTAAAAGGAGTAGATTATGAACATCTATCTTTTCTTTTTCTTTTTCTTTTTCTTGTTTTTTTGTTGAAAGGACTATCTAGTTTATGGAGGATAAGAAGTTGGATAGCTTAATTTGAAGTGTGGAGGCTCTCTCATTTTTCCTGAAATGTTGCGGTTTACATTGAATCAGCTGATAAATGTTGTCGTGTCTAGAATGAACTGCTTAGAATTTCTCTCTCATTTTGCTTATTATCAGTGGTACGTAGTGAATTTTCTCTTCCATAACGCAAAGTTTTTCTTCTTTAATTTTTTGGCTAATTCAAGTTCTTTATATGATTTATCATTGCTGAATTGATTAATATATATTAAAAAATGTTCATTGCGGGCATTTTTTGTTTCCGTTAGAAATTACAAAGCACAGGTGAATCATTTGTTCGTCTTGTTTTTTACCCCTCATCTCAGTATTGTAGATGTAAAATTTCCTTGTGCTAAGACTAGGGAAAATGTTGCTGCGTTTGAGCTCAAATGACACCACATATGCAAGTGCCCATAATTTAGGATTATTAATAAAATTCGGCATGGAAAACATGAGTTTGGATTGTAAAATTCTATTGGTATTTAAACGAGGGATTCACCAATCTGGGTGCCATTCTGATAAATGAAAAAATTATTAATTATTTAAAAAATTAAATAATTAATATCGAGGTTGTGCATTCTTTCCTTCTAAATTATTTTATGCGCATAATGAGTCATAGTTTTTTTTCAGTATCATTATCCATGCCTTTATTCTCCTTTTTCAGAAAGTAAAAAGATTTCTATTCCCCTAAGCACAATGGGATGTCATTCAAAATGCCAAAAAACCCACCGACTTTCGCAAATCTAATGCAAGACGTAAAAATGCTCATAATATGGAGGTGGCATTTATGCAAATTGGCAATTTGACAATGAAAATTGTCGCCCATTAGCAGTATTTTGGAAAAAATACGGTTCCCTGCTAAGTCTTGCTTATATGGGAAAAATTCACTTTTAGGCATGGGCAATTGCACATAAAATTGTTTCTATGTGTAATTCACTATTAAATTCGTTTTCCAAACATGGTATTGCAGCTCCCCTTCATGTAAGGAATCGTTTGGCAGAAATCTTGCGGTTTAATGATAAGAGTTTTCGCCAACCCAAGGGGACGATGGGGATTTCAGTCATAGCATCTTCTATCTCATGCACGTTTAGCATTCAATCTGGATCAAGATGTTACAGCTTTTCTCAAGTAAATGATCTAAAGATAATATGTTTTCTGGGCAACAGCTTCAAAAATTCTAGCCACAAACCAGATCCACTTAATTGAAGACTGCTAGAAAAGACAACTATGTATATGTACACAATTTTTTGTTAGCAGATCCATATATGAGAGGTACCTATATACATAAGGTATGTATATATATATATGAACAACAAATACACAAGTTTCTCCCCGCCTTCCACGATTGACAATTATATTATATAATGGTAAAATGAACAAGCCTGAGATGTCCGTAACATTCGTCGCTGGTGGTATAGTTCTCCAAACAGACCCAGCAGATGTGCCTACCACATTTGCACTGAATGTGGTTACAGCCATCCACCTTCTCAATGGTGAAGTTGCAGACTGGGCATGACTGGACATGCTCCTTTCCTTTCCGCCATTCTTGCAATGAAGTGTCTGGGTTTTCCTTGAATTCCCTGTACGTCTCGCAAGAAACCGAAGGATGGTACTCCAAGTGACATTTCCTGCATGTTTCCGCAAAGCAGGATCCACAGGCAAAAGGAGGCAGCTCCTGTGATGAATCAGAGTCAGCTGTTTCATAAATTCCACTGCAGTCAGCTGATGGGCAAAACCGATACTTCCCACCACTCGAAGACACATGCGCGGCCAACGCGGCTTTGAACAATTCATCTAGTTTGTCCAGCGATAGTAGAGTTCTAAAATCAGCATACAGAATCTGTTCATTACATCCAGCAAAGGCACAACGCAATGGAAACCCATCATGGGTTCTAATTGCTGACTCACATTGCTCAACCAAGCAATTCCGGCAGAAGTCATGCCCACAAGCTTCTAGCCTGTGACATTCCTCTACCTCGCACAAACATACTGGACAAGTTGCTTCATCACAGGAAGGCACCATTCCTTCGGTAGAAGATTGAGCTATCTCAAAAATAATTTGCTCCACCTCTTTCTTAATTTCCACTCTCCCCAGGACAGAAAGAATGTGACGCCGAATATCCAATTTGAACTCGGCCTCAGGTACCATCTCCTTAAGTCCCTCTAACATGGGCCCAAACTTCTGAATGATCTCCTTAAGAAAACTGGAACCAAGACTACCATTTCTAAGCCGAATTTCCACTAGCCTGTTTTCGTGAAGGCGCAACAAGGATTGAATCAGCTTTTCCTCTGCTGTCATAATGTCCCCAGGGGAGCCAAAGATTTTGACACTAAGATTCTGCTTCTCATGAAGAATATATGTCTTGGTCTCGTTCCCTAGTGTTTTCATGAGATTGATTCCTTCCCGTGAAAATAACAGTTGGATCAAGCTGGGTGTGAGGTCTGGATGTGTCACAGTTCTCCCTTTCATTAATTGCTCAAGGGGCTTTCTCAAATCAGCCACAGTTTTTGTAGCCGTAGAGGATAATTTAACCCTATAGGTTCCATTATCTAATTTTTCCAAAGTACAAGTAACCCCTGCAAAACAGTATTAACATGGTTAGCAGCTGCAGCAGCAAAGGCATATATAATGAATGTCACCACAAACATGATTCATTTATCAAAATAACATGTGATGAACAGCATTTTTAGCACAAAAATGAAATGAGTTGAACAGAACATCAGTCGGTTAATATAAAGTCACCTTTCTGGCATTTAAAACTGTCGAGAAGTGACCCAAGTTGCTTCTTAATGACATGATAAATTGGAGCAGGACAAGATACAGAACTATGAAACATCTGCTGGCAACAAATTTTCTGCCATGGAAAGCACCCAGGAAGTGCTTTACCATTAATGTGTTCCAATGCCATTCCTGCCTGATAATATAAATTTCCAGCAAAAGTCACTGTGGCTCTCACCATGTAATCCTTCGGTTCTGGTGGAAATACCTGAACTCTACAGTATTTGGCAGGACTAGACTTGCTAGGCATAAAGGCAGCAATCTCTTTGAGAAGAGCATCCGAATATGAGCTTGCAGGCAGTGGCTTAACAGCCTCACCTCTCACTAAGAATAGATCTGCAATTGGACGGTCTGTAGCATGTCTAAGAACATGCAATACTTCTTGCTCTGTAGTGTCCATGTCAAGCCCAGTTAAAACAATAGTACCTGCAGATTTACGGCCTATTTTACACCGAACAAATCTTCCAGCAATCACTAGCGATGAGCAAGAATCAGCAATGGGACTTACATCCTCCTCATTGCATCTGATGATTACAATACCTTTGCTACACCTTTGAGGCCAAGAAAGCCTAGCCTTAATTGCTGGAAATGGGAAAGCTTTCTCATCATTTACAAATGCCGGCTGTGAAGGAACCACCTTAAGACAGTAACCCTCAAAATCTGCTCCATGCAATTTGTTCACAACCTTTTCTGCAGCTTCAGGATGATGGAATGTGATTTTCCCCCACTTCTCTAAATCTCCATCACCTTGTGCAGTCCCTGCATATTTGTGATACCCTACTATCGCAGGAGCACATTTGTCAAACATCATAAGAAGTTCTTTGTCATTAATGGCATGTCCATTAGGACGAAACACTTCAACGCTCAAGTATCTACCCTGCAGTTCAAGATATTTAATTTCTGCTCCAGCACCAAATAGTGCAAGAGAAGAAGAAAAACCAAATCCACCGCGAAACAGGAATTTTTCCACGCATTCTTCTCTGAGCCATTTTTTTCATATTCCAATGCTTCAAGCACAAGAAAGTAAATTTTCTCCAAATCTTTTAAAGATGCAAAAATTTCAATCCTTTCCTTTTCAAAATCAACATCAATGCCAGCACGGTCATCATTGCAAATGACATGAATACGTGAAATTAGAGAATGCAAACTGCAGTTCAACTTCCCACAAAACCTCCTAAGAAGATTATTTCTGACACCGCTGATGGCCCGGCTATGCAATTTTTTCGCAGCTAATTCAGGGATATCAAAAGTAGGAAGAGGCCTGACTTCAAGCAAGTCATCATAGTCCACCTTTGTTACACAGACTAAATATTGATTTGAGACAGACAAAACTTCACCAAAAACAACCCAATCAGGCTTCTCATTACAAATCAATAGTGAACAAGAAGGGTGAAGTTTCACATTATGTCCAGTGCGTGCCACCATATAACCAACACGATCATAGCCAGAATACATAGCCACATTGTCAGTGAGAGAAGAAAGGATAGCCTTCTTCAACATTTTGTCACACTCTGTAGGCTTATCCGGATTCCACCTCCAGTAACTTGGCACAACAATCTGCAGCTCATGCAGAAGGCAGCGTTCCAATTCCATAATGGTATCCTCACACCTTCTCATTGATTTTGCATTGATGCTGTTCTCCCAACACCACAAGTTTCTAGAACGGTGACCTTTCTCCTCCCATTTTTTATATACAGACAGAAGAGTGAAAAGGTCCCCATACTCATGGCAGAATTGAACCTTAAGGCAGTCGGATTTCAATTTGTCATCTTCTTTGCCCACCCGGCAAAAAATGCTACTTGAGTTCGCCATAACCGCAGCAAGAACGAGGCCTTCTTTGCCTAAACTATAGTCCCAACAATTCAAGATGAGTTTTCCAAGACGTGGTTCGATACCAAGTTTGACCAGCATAAAACCTGTATCAGTAAGTACCAATTTACCGTTTCTGAGAATCACGGCACCTAGCTGAAGTACATTTTGAATTGCGATTTCAACTGCTTTCTGATCAGGTGCATCGATAAAATCAAAATCTTCAACGTCTGTCATCCCTAAGACAAGTATTCTCAACACTGCAATTCCAAGATGAACTCTACGAATTTCTGGTTCTAAATGACATGGCATCATATTAAACTCGCATTCTGAATACAGCCTATAACACTTCCCTGGTCCAGTTCGGCCAGCTCTCCCAGCCCGCTGGCACGCAGAACTCTGGCTGGTTCGGCAAACCTTAAGCACATTCATACCAATTCCCGGTTCAAATTTGCTTTCCTTCACCATACCTGAATCAACCACAAATTTAATATTTGGAATCGTAAGAGATGTCTCGGCCAAATTTGTAGCAAAGATGATCCTCCTTTTCCCAGGATAGGTCTGAAAAACACGATTCTGTTCTTCCCATGAGAGTTTCCCATGCAACGGTAACACCTCAGCTGAAGGGATCTGAAAACTTTCACAAGCCATTTCAACTTCTGACTGGGAGGTTAAAAAAGCAAGAATAGCTCCATCCTTCTCTTTTTTGTGAACATCACCTACCACCTTGATGACATCTGCAACATAAGAAGCACATGTGTTCAGTTTATATCCAGATGAATCAGTGGATACGCCATCAGAGGCCCCTGTTATGTATTCGAAGTCAACAGGAAAGCTCCTTCCAAGGACATGAAAGGTGTTGCACCCATAAAAATAATCCGAGAATTTGGCGGAGTCAACGGTTGCAGACATTATTATGAGTCTCAAATCCATCCTTTTCAAAAGTAATTTCTTCAGAAGTGCCAATAGAAGGTCAGTATTCAGAGATCTTTCATGGGCTTCATCAACAATAACATGTGAAATGCCAGATAAGTTTTCATCAGACATGCAATGTTGAAGGAGACAGTGATCTGTGGTAAACACTATGTTTGAGTTAAATTTTTTAGTAGACAAGTAAGACGAGTAGCAAATTACAGAATCATCCTGATAGCATCCAAAACTCTCTTCTCTGACCCTTTGTGCCAAAGACGCCGCAGCAATCTTCCTCGGTTGACAACATACAATAGACCCCTTATCAGCTAAACCAAAATCTTGAATAAACTGAACCATTTGTGTACTTTTCCCTGAGCCCGTCTCCCCAATCACTACAATTACCTATGCAGACAAGAAGGAAAGAAACTGCTCAAAATGTGATTAATATGGGCATTTGACAACATGATTGATGGACTAATTAACAACAAAATCGCAAAATATGCACAATATATAAGAATGTGAACAACTAAATAGTCTAAATAATTTAGACAGCAGAATTTGTACACGATGCAATTGCAGTAAAAAGGGAAACTACATTCGACATAATAAAATGCAGCCAACTACATCGATGTTTATGCAACAATCACATAAAAAATGTTCAACACTTATTTTATCATCATCATCGGTAGCATCATCATCAACATCATTATAACCTACAACCTATCTCGGGAATGACAAGTTTAACCATATGAATTTTCCAATTTGTACTTCCTCTTACATTTAATGATGAAAAAGCGCAGGCAAAAACAAAGTACCAAGGTTCATGTCTGATATCTATCACGTAAGAATCCTTCTAAGGATAAATCACAAAACGACCATCAACATAATGTGTATCTTTGCTAAGATATGCTTCAAAAGATGATGCTTACTTGTGGCACATGAAGTTTTTTAAGTCAATTAATCTTCCAAGAATATTATCCAGCTCTCGGTCAATAATTTTTACCACATTTTCCCCGCTCTTATCTTTTCATGAATTTAGTAAGAATGACTCGAGTGTGCAAACAGAAAATAAACCATGCAAAATCCGTTCCAAAATTCTGACCTGAAGCTGGGATAAACCGTGGATATAATGATGACAAGACAGAGAATTATGTAAAAGAAGATCATGCCAACTACCATAATATGCGAAAGAAAACTTTACCTTTTCACCACAAGAACAAAGCACACATTAAAATGCTTGAAATGACCAGAACCAATGGCATGGTTAGTACAACAAACAAAGCAACTCCTTCACAACCTTTTTAACAAAACGAACCAAGATGTAGAGACTTGGTTACATATTCTAATAAAAGATGTGCACCCTATGCCATTGCAATGTATTTCATCAATCAAGCAAAAACCTCTACGGTCACTAGTTATCAATAGAACAACAATCAAAAATAGAATCAATCTGAGCAACTTCGTACACCTGCCCGCAGTAAATCTCACTCAAAATCTCTCGCCGAAATGCGTAAATGGGGAGCCCCTCCTCCAACCTTCGGCACTCCCTCAAGATCCTATGATAGAGGAAATTCCAATCCATCCTCTTCTCCAGACTCAGAACCCGCACACCACCACCGCAATGCTTGGCCCGCCACTCCTCATCCAAGTACCCCATCACACAACCCATCGCCGACCGGAACTCCTCCAACTTTCTCTCCACCAAATCCTTCTCCCTGAGCAGACCCTCCTTCCTCGCCGAGAACTCCACGAAAGAACCGATCTTGTTCTGCCTCCGGAGCACCTCCGCCGTCGCCGCAATCTCCTTCACGAGCGCCGCCACCCGCTTCCGGCACTCCCGCACCTCCTCCCCCTCCATCAGCCCGGCCACGAACTCAACGAAGAGCGGCCGGACCCTGCCGTCGAGCTCGGCCTCGTCGGAGACCGCCACCACCGCCGATCTCAGCCACACGCCCCACCCCTCCGCCCCGCGGAGCCGCCGCCCCCACAGCCACACCACCGCCTCGAGCGCGTCGCACCACTGCACGAATTCCAGCCGTGCCAGCTCCCCGTCGCGATCGGGGAAGGCGGCGGCCGCCGGCGCGACGGGGAGGGCATCGACGAGGGACCTGATGACGGAGAGGGGGTAGCGCGGCGGCCGCAGCGGCGGAGGTAGACGGTGAAGTTGGGCTTCGGCGCCGGCCGGGCAGGCCGACGGCCGAAGGCGGACATGGGTAGGGTTTGGAAGCGCAGTGAATGTTGCAGACTTTGGGTTCAGGGGTTTTGAGGCTTTGGGAGGAGGAAGACGAAGGCGCGTGGGATTTTTCTTTTTTAATTTTTGGTCCTACGTTGGATTGTAGTACGGGATAGGTTACGTTGGGCCATATATGGTATTCATTTGTAAAATTAAGCCAAAACACGCGCCCAATATATTAGATAATCATTTTTTTAAAAAATATTTTAAATAAATAGTCATTGAGTTTTTTAAACTAATATAAAACTAATAACAATAAAGTAAAAAAATATTATCAAATAATTAAATAAAAATAATTTCATAACAAAACTACACACAGGAACAAATATTAAAATTCAAATAATATATCTTTTGATTGTTCGATAAAAATACCTCTTCTAAAGTGGAAACGTAGGTACATGCTGCCTTTGATTATGCGAGCATCTAAAAAAGTTGGGTGACCCATAAGATTTGTATCTGATGGTGATCAATGAATAGTCATTATATTTTTGGATGGTTTTTAGTTTCTACAAAAACTTAAAACACTTATTAAGTAAACGGTTACCATCAAATCCATTAATTTATTTAGTTTTTGTTTTCAATCTAATGGCTAACATCGTTTATTAAGTGTACACAATAAATGCTTAGAAAAAAACACCTTTTTAAGAGGAGATACATTGTGTAAGGATATCATTTTTTAAAGAGGTACACGTGATTAGAAGATAAGAGAAAAAAAACTTCTTTAGAGCAAATCTCGAGGTATTAGACTAGTGAAATATGTAACAGTTACGTTAAAAATTATCTTTAAAATAATATAAATATATCACAAATATAATTCATTAATTTTATTAAAAATGTATCAAATATATTAAAATTTTTACATGAAATTTAAATCACATAAATTATAAAGATTAATCCATATAATAGGCAAATAATAACTCAACTAAAAAGACTTGAGATAAATATTAAATTAATAGGTTGTAAATTTTACTCTCATGAGTTCATGTACCACGCAAGATATATATTAATAAATATTACATCATTTTTTTATTTATTATTAATAAAAAAAAGTTTACCAAACAATTGTTAGGAGAAAGAGAACAAACTCAAAGAATTTTGAGAGAATAAGACAATAGGTTAGTTTTGAGATAATAAAACAATTAGTAATAGTCACACGGTTACACAAAGATTCATACCCGTAATGGGTTAACTCTTCATTTGATAGAAACTTATGTGATATTATTTTATTACATAGATTGTAAAAGTTACCCCTTTATAAACTTTAACCAAAAAGTTATTTTCATAGATTGTGAAAGTTAGTCTTTTGTGACTAAGAATCACTCATTTTACCAGAAAAGTCATATTCTCTTTATATAAAGTAAATTTGACATTATTTTATTTGTTATATTATGAGAATAGTTATGAGTTTGTTTAGACATCTTTTTTATACAGATAAATAATAATAATAATAATAATAATACAGGTTTAACACCTCGTAATTTAATGGTATTTATCTAACATTGTTAATTTAAACGGTGGTGAAGTGCTACTTTTTTTAAATAAAGGGTTAACTTATGAGTTGTCAAAAAGAGAATTGATGATTTGGCTCATTCTAGACTCTAGAGAAGCTAAGCAATATTTGATCTAAATTTGTTTTCATAACTAAGTCATTAATCAATTTTATAAGGTTATGCTACAAACAATTTTTAACCATTTTAGTTATTTTTTCCCTTTTATATATCAATAAATCCAATAAGTTGGTTAAATATTACAATTATATAAAAGACTTTAAATGATTAAATCCAATAAGTAAATTAGAATTTCAATGATTAAATATGATTGAGGTTTTAAATTAGGGTTAAATTAGTGGCTTCAAAAGTTAGTCAAAAGATTTTAATATGATTTATGGTTTATATTAATGGTTTCAAAATCTATTCAAAAAATTTTAATATAATTTATCATGTTTTAATGTATGAAGTTATTCTAATATTAAGACATATTCATTAATTTATCACATTTGGACAAAAGCCTTGAAAATAATTAACTCTTATTAAGTGAGCTTCAAATTGGTTTATGTATGAGGTTATAAAATTAAAGATTCATTTTTTATAGAAATAAAAGTTTAGACATTGATTCTTATCAAATGGTGAATTAAAAGTTGAGCTCCGAAAAATCAGGAGATTCAACTCATCAAAGTGTAATAAAATAAAATTAATGTACATTAATTTTTTATAATTTATCTCTTTATTTAATTAGATGAATTTACCTATTGGATAGAGTCTTCCATCTCTTTTTTTATAATTTAGAGTATATTTAATAGTAAAAGATTGGAGTTTATCTCCCATAAAAGCTGTGCATAACACACAATGCCTTGTATTAAAAGAAATTTACAAATATATTAATAAACGGAGAACCAAAAGTCAGGCTTTCATAAAAAATAAAAGACTCAGCTAATCTAAATTTAACAAAACAAAAATAATACATTAACTTATTCAAATTTATATTTTCATTTAATTAGAGTTTTTTATGTCTAGAATTAGAGCTATCTTCGTAATCAATTTGGAGTTTATTTATAAAATTAATGTTTATACGTGATGTCACTTGGTTTTTATGCCTAGTTTTATTCAACTAAATTGAGAGAAAAAAGATACAACTGTAAACAACGCCAAGGGTTCAACTTTTTGTGGGTTTAGAGGGCCCGACCTGGCCCGATATTAAATATTCAAGCCCAAACTTAATTATAAACAATAAGTCATAATTAGTAGAGGGTTGCAACTAATATGATGTGTGATTATTATCCATGAGTTGAAACTTGAAACCAAAATTTGAAATAATAATATAAAAAATAAAACACGAGTTTGAGCTTACTAAATTAAACGATGAATTATGACACTAACCATATAAGACTATGGTACCTCTTGATGCCTCATGGTACAACCACTCATTCCAAGATGAAGCACCCAAAAAAAGAAGAGGTTTACTCAATCAGCAAATTTCTAGCTAACTCATACACCTTAAAAACAGAGTACTCTGCTCAGACAAGAACACTCTGCTTCAATGTCTCTTCCTCTTCACCTTCTTCTCAACATAAGCTTTGCCATTGTAAATTTTGGCACCTCCAACGTCTTCCCCATCATCCATGTCATCGTCGTCTTCTTCCTCTTCGCTCTCTTCCCCTTTGTGTTGCTTGAAGTCTCCCATGTAGGTGTGAGCATTGGAGTGTGAAGTGTCAAGGTGAGCTGGTCCAGAAGAGGCATCGGAAGCCATGGAGTCCTCACTATCGCTGGTACCTCCATTGCCATCATCATCACCTCCATTGTCACTGCCTTCGTCCTCGCCGTTTCTGTCGTTTTCGTCGTCATCATCAATGCTTTGCATTGGAGAGGCAATGTACTTTGTCCATCCTGACTCGCTACTGTTACATTCCTCCATTTCTCCAACCCCTTGGGAGGACTCCATTACTGTTGCAAGCAGGAGGAAGAATGAGCAGGAAAGCTAAACAAGCAAGAAATGGGAGATAAGCAGAGCCCGGCGGCTTTTGAATTGCAACAACCAATTTCCTCCACCTGAAAACTCCCCGCCCTTCAATTCTCTGACATTTCACCATTCCAGGAGCAGACATTCTATAAAATAACAGATAGGAGTTTGCGAAGAGATATAGAAGCAAATTTGTTGCAGCTATTAGAGATATAAAATGACAGAGTTTTAAGAGCATGGTCGCTGGTGCTCTGTGGCAGAAAATGAACAATTAATACGGTTTTCCTTATGCTTTGCAAATCCTCCGGAAAGGAATACTTTCCTCTGCAAATTGAAGCGACGCTGGCTCCGGGAAAATAAGCTCTTAATAGTGAACCAATTCTAACCATTTATATTCTAATCAAATTGGTCAGATGGAATTGGCCAATTCATGAACAGATTTCCTGCCAAAATAATTCCGGCCATTTTTTACAAGATTTTAACCTAGTGGAGTAAAATCGATCAATTTTTGTAAATTTGGTTGCAAATGTGTTCATTATAATTTATATCAGAGTCAATTTAGAACCATATTAGATTGTGGGCTCAATTAGGGACGTGGGATAAGTTGTTGGGCACGGGTTATATAGGACTTGGGTTAGGTAGCTAGACATGGGTTGAGGGTAGGAATTTCGAGGATGCAACGGTGGAGACAGTGGCAAAGTGGGCGGAGATAGCGGTAGAAATGATGTCAGCGTGGAGACAATGAAAAATTCTTTTTTCATTGTATCTAACCCTTTTTTTCTTAACTCTTAACATAAACCGACCCAAGACTGGGCCAACCTAATATTTTAAACCAATACCCAAGAGGTAAAGGAAGTCTTAGGGATATAGTTGTCATCTAAAATTTATTTCCCTCCCACATGTAATATATGAAATTCATCTCTCCCATACATAAATAATAAATTTAGGTCTCTCCTAGAAATAATGATCTCTTTTAATTGTACATGAAAATTCTTGCTGAATAATGAGATAGATTATAAAAATTTAATTTCTTGGATATAGACTCTAATTGATTTTAAACATAAATCTTAATTGAAGGAAAATATAAACTATAATAATTTGATTTTTTTAATGTATCTTTTTAAAGGCAAGTAAACTGAATCTTGTTAATAGGAAGTTAGAAATTAAGCTTAGCCCGGTTCAAATCCTTTACCTTATATAGTGGGAGATATTATTTTTATTAGTTGTTTATAGAAAGTTAGAAATTGAAGCTAGTCGGGTTCGGACCTATGACCCATCACAAGAGGAGGTATTTTTGTTATTTTTATTAGCCAAAACTCTTATTTTCAATCACATACCAATATTGAGATTCTCTTTTATTAATAAGAGTAGATTTGATTGTTTTTAATGTATTTTTTTCAAAGCAAGTTGATTGAATCTTGTTAATAGGAAGTTAGATATTTTATTTAAACTATATTAAACTTGCAATCATTATAGATATTTTGGCATGATACATGAAAATCAAATGCATTTATGACATAATCTAACTATGAAAGTTTATGCTTTATTACTTCCGTTATGTCATTCTTTCCCTGTAGAACTTATACTATTTTATGGATTATATTTTTGTTATATGTTATGATATCAAATAGATTTATCATTATACCACCAATTAGGTAATTAATTTACAAATCATATAACCACTATGGTTCGTTTGGTGGACATAAAAATAGTTTAAATGACGTAGCATTTTTTAAAATAGATAACCTACTAAAAGTCAAAAAATTGATATATTTTATATACATGGTAATATCAACAAGATTATTTTGTAACTTAATTAAGTATGATTATATTTATGGAGGAGATTAAGATAATCACGATTATTTTGAATGGGCAACTCATGTGCACTCTCATATGTTATTAATTTTCTCACATTTTCTTACCTCAAGATAAGAAAAAGGGGAACATTTTTTGTATACAATAGAGCATCTAGGTGACCTACTTGATTATAATCATAAATAATTTTAATACAAAATACAATAAGTATGCATTAAATTTTCTTTAAAATATATTACAAACATATAACTTTTAGTATGGTTGATGATGTAAAATTTTCATGTCATTTATATCTATTTCATAGTAGATGCAAAAATCAGCTGATTCCGAGTGGAATGGGCCGATTTAAATCGGATCGGAAGGCATCTGATAAAAAAAGCAAAAAGCGGTGAATCGGTTAGTATAAAAAATCGGTTGTTGAATCAGCCGATTCATACCGATTTACAGCCGATTCCAAATCGTCATAAATCTGTTTTTATAAGTAAATGACAAAAATAACCTAGGTATGTTAATGAATAAATTTATTATACAGGTAAAATTGGAATATAAATTTTAAAAACCTAAAATATGCGTATTCCTTGCCCCTCATTTCACCGCCACCGTCACCGTTCGCCTCGCCCTCCCTCCGTCGTCACCCCGTGTGCCTCGCCCCTCCCTCCACCGTTACCACGTGTGCCTCGTCCCCTCCCTTCGCCATCGCTCTGTGTGCCTCGCCCCCTACTTCCTCTGCTCACCCCATGTGCCTCATCCCCTCCCTGCGCTGCCACCGCCATTGATCTTTTCAAAGCTTGTGTGGTTCCCATCAATACCAAGTTATTTACTTTTTATTCTAATCATTGATTCTTGTTTCTAAGCTTGTGTGGTTCCATTGGCTTTTCTCATTACACTAAGGTTTATAGCCTTGAGAATTCTTTCTGTGAATGTCTTCAAGCAACTTTTCCCCTGCCAACCAATCTGACAAAAAAGGAGGAACAACATGGAAGTAAATCATGTTGGGAAATAGACACTCTAGCAAAAACAACCTAGAAAATATTTCCTCTCAAGATGAAATGAAAACAAATATAAGATGAATAGGAGACACTAAGATAAAAATGGATGGAAACTTTCTTCCAAATTAGGGGAAAAAACCTACCTACTCGATCAACTTTGATTAAGAAACTCAACAAATCAAAGCCTAACGTACATTGTAAGTTCTCCACGATGGGCCTCATATGCATTTAATCTTTTGTATGGTATGTTAATTCAAACAAAAATGAAAATCTGATGCCATGCAAATTTTCAGTGATCACATATCTTTCTTCGATATAAATGAATTGAGAACTAGGTATTCCCAGAACATGTTGCATTTTGTAGTGTTATCTGTGCATTTTCAGTGATCAAATTCCAAATTTTATTGAAACCTGTATCGAGTAAGGACATTTTGTTTGATGTTTGCTCAGTATTGAATGATATTGATAGTTAAATATTGTTGGTTACTTATCTGCCTAACGTGCATTATTTGTTAAAACTATAAACTTGTATATTTATATTTATGTTATGAGTTGTCAAATTTTTGTGTATGACCGATTTAGACTGATTTAACTGAACCGATTCTTGACAGATTTTTATGAATCAGTCAGATTTAGTGACTCCCTCGAAAACCGATTCAGACACATAATCCAATTTTTGCAACTATGTCTCATACTAATCAAATGAAACATTGGTAATTTAAGTCTGTACATTTGAATTGGGTTGTTTTTTTGTTTATTTTAGTAGCATTTCGCCTTGACCTGGACTCTGATTGGGTTGTCGTTACAATGGGATTATTGAGCTCCCCTATAATTTGTGGTATTGTGTGTGTAATGGTATTCAGGGAGAAAAGTATTTGTATAAGAAGTGGCTTAGACCCAATTCCAATTGCAAACTTAGCTATATGTTCATATAAGATTCCCATTTGAGAGAACCGGCGGCCGCTGACAGCCCCCATGAACCCTCTCCGACCACCTTTTGTTACCCAATTGTCCATTGCTTTTTCTTGGTCTCTTAGGGTATTAGAGGTAACACACATGTATTTGTTACAGGTCAAGGATGTCCTAGGGTTTTATTGTTTAAGACTCATTTGACAGCTTTTAAGCTCGATTTAACGTGTTCAACCCAGTTTCACCAACTGCTTCTATTTAAAATTAAATAAAGTAAGTTAAAATCATTCATTTGATTAAAAAAGTACAAAATTGTTAAATTAATAAGACCAAACTTAAATTAAAATATGTTTAGTGGAAGGTACTTTTTTCACAAGAAAGTCATTAAGGAGAAAAACCACACAGTTTATACAAGTGCAAAAAAAGGGCGGTAAACTTTCCTTCTTAAAGAGTACCTGAGGAGAATTTACTCAATATAATATATATGGATTTATGTTTTGGGGCCGAGTAAGCTCTCAATAAACTTATGGAGGTATTGGGCAGAATGAAAATGAGCTCTAAGGTCGAGATAGAATTGGATCTCCTGTAGGAAATGCTGCAGAAAATATTAATGAAGTTTAAAGGTTATAACCATAACATACAATTAAACTCCATTAATTATGGTGATATAGGCCAATTAAAGGGCAGCTATATCAGGTTCACTGATTTGAATAAAAAAATGTTATTCCAGCGGATTTGTTGTATCACTTGATACATCAAATTCGGTACCAGTCGAGATACGTAAGGCTAATTACATCAAATAATAAAAAATAATAGTTGCCATCTGCATGAAGGGTAGTTGAGAAATTCTCAATATGAATCAGATGTTTGTATGTTCTATAATATTTCTACTCATCCCAAATTAATATTTCTATGCAAACGAAATGTTGACAATAGCTATTCAAGCAATCTCAATACTTGATATATATTTGATGTTTATCAAACTAATGAAGATTAATTGTGTTGGGAAATAGACGCCTCAGACGGAAACAACCCAGAAAATATTTCCCCTCAAGGCGAAATGAGAACAAATATAAGATGAATAGGAGAACAAAAAAATGTATGGAAACTAACATACTCAATCAACTTTGATTAAGAAATCTCTTCCAATTAAATATCGAAAAAACATCTAACCCAAATCAAACCAATATCAAGATCTGAAAATACAATTCTTGAGATTACAATATATGAGAAATTGAGAAAACTAACATACACCCCAAAAGAAAATTGGATCAACCTCACACCCTGGATGACGACCCGTACTTCAACTTGAGATGATGAAAACTTCTGCAAACTCTCCTGTATGAGCCAAATGTGTTCAAAAGCTCTCAAGAGGATGTTTTCTCTAACATCAGAATTTTCCTTTATATAGCAGAATATGAGTAGAATTCTAGAGGCCAACTCATTAAACTTCTATAGCAAAGGACGAAAACACACTTCGGTATATGAAATGCTAACCATTAGTGCGATAATCGAAAAACCAAAAACCGGCAATTGAGTTTTTCAATGCAAATGGGTGAGGGAAACTCAACAAATTGGATATCTTTTGCACGTGGTAGAAAGGTGTGTGTGTGAGTGTATATATATAGACACACACGTGTACGCATGATTTTTCTATCCACCAATTAACACCACACAAATATATCCACACCTCATGAGTCATGACTATCAATTAGACAAATATTTTCATACTGACAAGGAGTGTATCTCGTCTTTTATAATCAAGAATGGTTAGTTGTCTCTATCATGAATATATATATATATATATATGTATGTATAAGAATATGTTTATGTATACGCATGTATGCATTAAGATCTTACTTGAAAGCTATTATCGGTAATGGCCGCCCTCCTTACTCCCACTCTTACTTTGGGTTTTGCATTTTCTAATTATGGAACTAGTATTATGTAAAGGAGAAGAAAGTGCCGCCGCATATAATGCATTCAGAGTAGAGTCGACAAATTGGTTTTACGCAGATCAGCTAATTATGAGCCAACAATATGCAACTTTGATTTCATTCAGTCCCTCAAGAGCAAATATGTGGTTGGTAATTTTATCTTTGCATGACTATTATCATGCATGCATGTCTCTAATTTCAATTTTCATACATATATACTTCATATGTATATACTCCTTACTGATGTAGGATCTAAGGTACATAAAGAGGGCAGAAAATCTGAAGGATTATGCAAGAAGTTTACTGGAGAATGAGAGGGATGCAAGTAGCAGTCTTGAGCTAGTTGACACTCTTCAGAGGTTGAATTTAAGCGAGCAGTTTGAAGAGAACATTAACAAAGTCATAGAAGATAAAGTTATTAATCAACGTAAAGAAAAGGATTTGCACTACACTGCTCTCAAATTTAGGATCCTACGGCAAAATGGAAATTTGTTTCTCAAGGTGAAATATGATTGCTCACTTATTTTCACCTAATTTTGTAATGGGATAATTAGGTTTAATTTGGGTTTGACAAGTAAGGTCCTATATGTTTGGTATGATCTATTTAAGATTCTTACATACAGTACTTTTTTTAAGGTTAATATATTGGAGCCTAACTTTATATTTGGTTGTTTTCCTCTAGCAACGTCTTGATATAATTGAACCATGCATGTAGCATCATTACAATCTTCACATTCTTCCTTATCTTCGTCATAGTTGAAAAACACATAATTGAGCTTGATTCTGTTGGATATGGAGTCGTGTGAGTCAGCTCCAAACCAATTGAAACTCGCTTTCACAATATTTTACTGGGGGAGAGATGACGATAAAATGTCAAATATATCCACAATATAATGAGCACATGATACATATTTTTTGTCCCTATTTGAGATGACAATTAGCGTCATAGAATCTTCTACTTCTTCTTCCACCTGGTGCCTAGCAAGCGTTGGGGTATGAATACTAATGAAATGTTTTAAAATTGGGTTCAATGATCCCTCATCTATATCATATCTCATGAATAGTCCCTTTTAGAAGCCCAAAGGGCCCAATAGTGGTATCAGAGCTTAGTTGGGGTCTAAGAGGGCCTAAAAAGTGGTAACTCCTTTTACACATCGGGTGACCCCGACTCCAAAATTATCATTGTTTGGCAATCTCCACAACCGATGTGGAATAAACCCCAACCAGTCACCACCTCCACTATGGATGGAGGAAGGTTGTGGCTTTACGGTCACTGACAAAGGAATGGGTGATCTCCTCTTAACGGGAGAAGAGTGGGCAATAGGGGTGAAAGAACAAGACTGCTCCTTGGTAGTAGAAAGAGAAGGATGATGGTCAAAGGGGTATTGACGGCGTTTAAGAGCATGGTCGCTGGTGCTATGTGACAGGAGAGGTAGGCAGAAAATGAATAATTAATATGGTTTTCCTTATGCTTTGCAAACATTTATGGTGAAACAATTCCAACCATTTATATTCTAGTCAAATTCTTAGATGGAATCGGCCAATTCATGAACCGATTTCTTGCCAAAGCAATTCTGGCCATTTTTACAAGATTTTAACCTAGTGGAGTAAAATCGGTTAATTTTTGTAAACTTGGTTGCAGAAGTGTTCATTATAATGTATGTCCGAGTCAATTTAGAACCGTACTAGATTGTGGGCTGGATTATAGAGGTGGGATAAGTTGTTGGCCATGGGCTAAGTAGGACGTGAGCTAGGTAGCTAGACACATGTTGAGTATAGGAATTTTGAGGATACGGTAGTGGAGACGGCAGCAACTCATGTGCACTCCCATATGTTATTAATTTTCTCACGTTTTCTTACCTAAGAGATAAGAAAAAGGTGGAAATTTTTTGTATAATAATTTTAATACAAAATACAATAAGAATGTATTAAGTCTTCTTGAAAATATATTACATACATACAACTTTTATTAAGGTTGATGATGTAAAATTTTCATGTCATTTATATCTATTTCATACTAATCAAAAGAAACATTAGTAATTTAATTATGTAAATTCAAATTAGGTAGTTTATTTGTTCATTTTAATAGCATTTTGCCTTGACCCGTGACTCTGATTGGGTTGTAGTTACAATGGGATTATTGGGCTCCAGTGTAATTTGTGGTCTTGTGTGTGTAACGGTCATGAGGGAGAAAAGTATTTGTATAAGTAGTGGCCTAGACCCAATTCCAATTGCAAACTTAGCTACATGTTGACAGCCCCCATGTCCCCTCTCCGACAACCTTTTGTTACCCAATTCTCCGTTGCTTCTTCTTGGTCTATTAGGTTATTAGAGGTAACACACATGTATTTGTTACAGGTCAAGGATGTCCTAGAGTTTTATTGTTCAAGACTCTTTTAAAGTTCTAAACAAGACAGCTTTTAAGCTCTATTTAACGTGTTCACCAACTGCTTCAATTTAAAATTAAATAAAGTACGTTAAAATATTTCATTTGATTAAAGAGGTACAAAATTGTTAAATTAATAAGATCAAACTTAAATTAAAATATTTTAATTTTAGTGCAAAGTTTTTTTTTCACAGGAAAGACGTTAAGGAGAAAAACCAGACAGTTCATACATTCAAGAAAAAAGAAAGGTGATTAACTTTCCTTCTGAAGAGTTCCTGAGGAGATTTGAATAGTTCATATGTATATATATATGGATTTATGTTTTGGGGCCGAGTAAGCTTTCAATAAACTCATGGAGGTATTGGGCAGAATGAAAATCAGCTCTAACGTCGAGATGGAATTGGATCTCTGGTAGGAAATGCTGTTGAAAATATTACAGTAAACCTGATATAGCAGCCCTTTAATTGGGCTATATCACCACAATTAATGGAGTTTAATTGCATGTTATGGTTATAACCTTTAAACTCCACTAATTATAGTGATTTGAATAAAAAAATGTTATCACAGCGGATTTGTTGTACCACTTGATACATCAAATCCGTTACCAGTCAAGATACGTAAGGCTAATGGCATCAAATAATAAATAATAATAGTTGCCATCTGCATGAGGGGTAGTTGAGAAATTTTCAACATGAATCAAATGTTTGTATGTTCTATAATATTTGTACTCATCCCAAATTAATATTTCTATGCAAACGAAATGTTGACAATAGCTATTCAAGTAATCTCAATACTTTATATATATATATATATATATATATATATATATATATATATTTGATGTTTAACGTGGTAGAAAGGTATATATAGATATACACGGCGTACGCATGATTTTTCTATCCATCAATTAACACCACCCAAATATGTCCACACCTCATGAGTCATGACTATCAATTAATCAAATATTTTCATACTGACAAAGAGTGTATCCCGTCTTCTTTTAAAGTCAAGAATGGTTAGTTGTCCTTGGTAGTAGAAAGAGAAGGATGGTGTTCAGACGGGTATTGACGGTGGTTTAAGAGCAAGGTCGCCGGTGCTCTGTGGCAGGAGAGGTTGGCAGAAAATGAATAATTGATACGGTCATCCTTGTGCTTTTCAAACATTAATGGTAAACCAATTCTAACCATTTATATTCAAGTCAAATTGGTCAGATGGAATCAGCCAATCATGGACTGATTTCCTGCGAAAACAATTCCCGCCATTTTTACTAGAGTTTAACCTAGTGGAGTAAAATCAGCCAATTTTTGTAAATTTTGTTGCAGATGTGTTCATTATAGTTTGTATAAGAGTAAATATCAAATCGAATTAGATTGTGGGCTGGATTAAGGACGTGAGATAAGTTGTTGGCCACGGGCTAAGTAGGGCGTGGGCAAGGAATGTAGACACAGGTTGAGTGTAGGAATTTCGAGGATACGGTGGAGGAGACAGCAGCAAAGTGGGTGGAGATATCAGCGGAGACGGTGTTGGTGTGGAGACGATGAAGAATTCTTTTTTCATTGCATCCCACCCTTTCTTCTTTACTCTCAACTTAAACCAACCCAAGACCGGGCCAACCTAATATTTTAAACCAATACCCTAGAGGTAAAGTTAGTATTAGGGATATAGTTGTCATCTAAATTATATTTCCCTCGCACACGTAATATATGAAATTCGTCCCTCCCACACATAAATAATAAATTCAGGTCTCTCATAGAAGTAATTATCTCTTTTAATTGTATATGAAAATTCTCACTAAATAATGAGATATACTATAATAATTTAATATCTTAGATATAGACTCTAATTAATTTTAAACATAAATTCTAATTGAATTAGAAGATAAATTATAATAATTTAATTTTTTAAATGTATTTTTTAAAGGCAAGTAGACTGAATCTTGTTAATAGGAAGTTTGTAATTAAGGTTAGTCGGGTTCAAACCCGTGACTTTCTACAATGGATGGTATTATTATTATTATTAGTTAGTTGTTTGTAGAAAGTTAGAAATTGAAGTTATCCAGGTTCGAACTCATGACCATTCATAGTGGAAGATATTTTATTATTTTGATTAGCCAAAACTCTTATTTTAATTAATAAGTGTAGATTTGATTTTTTTAACGTATTTTTTTAAAGCAAGTACATTGAATCTTATTAATAGGAAGTTAGATATTAAGGTTAGCCAGGTTCGAACCCGAGACCTTTTACCGTATGAGGTATTTTTATTAGTATTATTTTTATAGGAAGTTAGACATGTAAGTTAGCTAGGTTCGAACCCGTGGCTCTTCGCACTGGAAGGTATTATTATTATTATTATTATTATTATTATTATTATTATTATTATTATTTATTTTGATTGGCCAAAATTCCTTATTTTAATTACATGTAGTATTAATTTCTCCTTTTTATTAATATATAAGAGTAGAAGAGTAGATACGATTCTAGACCCATTAGTCACTACATATAGGAATTATTGAAATAATTATTTATGTTGATTTTAACTTTAGATATACGATTTAGTATTTTTATCATTAACAAGAAATTACCTCTAGTGGGGTGTGAACGATTATTGCCTAGACTAGGACTCAAGATCTACGCCTGGCTAACTCGCACAAACTATTATATTATATTAATATTTTATTTGAAATATATTAAACTTGCTATCATGATAGATATTTTGGCATGATACCAGAAAATCAATTACATTTATGAGATAACCTAAGTATGAAAGTTTATGCTTTATTATGTCCGTTGTGTCATTCTTTCCCTGTAGAAGTTCTGCTAGTTTGTGGATTATATTTTTGTTATATGTTATGAAACCAAATAGATTTATCTTTAAACCACCAATTAGGTAATTAATTTACAAATCATATAACCACAAGGGTTCATTTGATCGACATGAAAACAGTTTAAATGACAAAACATTCTTTAAAATAGTCAACCTACTAAAAATTAAAAAAATTGATATACTTTATATACATGGTAATATCAACTAAATTATTTTGTACCATAATTATGTATGATTATATTTGTGGAGGAGATTTAGATAATCATGATTATTTTTGAGAGGGCAACTCATGTGCATTCCCATATGTTATTAATTTTCTCATGTTTTCTTACCTCAAGAGAAAAGAAAAAGGGGAACATTTTTTGTCTACAAGAGAGCATCCATGTGACTTACTTGATTATAATCATAAATAATTTTAATGCAAAATACGATAAGTATGTATTAAATTTTCTTAAAAATATATTACATACATATAACTTTTAGTAAGGTTGATGATGTAAAATTATCATGTCATTTATATCTGTTTCATACTAATTAAACGAAACATTAGTAATTTAATTATGTACATTCAAATTGGGTTGTTTATTTGTTTATTTTCGTAGCATTTCGCCTTGATCTGTGACTCTGATCGGGTTGTCGTTACAATGGGATTATTGGGCTCCGGCATAATTTGTGGTCTTGTGTGTGTAATGGTCTTGAGGGAGAAAAGAATTTGTATAAGTAGTGGCTTAGACCCAATACCAATTGCAAACTTAGCTTATGTTGATATGAGATTCCCATTTGAGAGAACCGGCCGCTGACAGCCCCCATGTCCCCCTCTCCGACCACCTTTTTTACCCAATTCTCCGTTGCTTCTTCTTGGTCTATTAGGGAATTAGAGATAACCCACAGGTATTTGTTACAGGTCAAGGATGTCTTAGGGTTTCAGTTTTCAAGACTCCTGTAAAGCTGTAAAAAAGACAGCTTTTGCGCTCGATTTAACGTGTTCAACCCAGTTTTACCTACTGCTTAAAATTTAAAATTAAATAAAGTAAGTTAAAAATCATTCATTTGATTAAAAAAGTGCAAAATTGTTAAATTAATAAGACCTAACTTAAATTAAAATATTTTTATTTTAGTGCAAGGTTTTTTTTCACATGAAATACGTTAAGGAGAAAAACCACACAGTTCATACATATATGTACAACAAAAGGGTGGTTAACTTTCCTTCTCAAGAGTACCTGATGAGATTTTACTCAACATAATATATATGGATTTATGTTTTCAGGCCGAGTAAGCTTTCAATAAACTCGTGGAGGTATTGGGTAGAATGAAAATCAGCTCTAAGGTCGAGATGGAATTGGATCTCCGGTAGGCAATGCCGCAGAAAATATTACAGTAAACCTGATATAGCAGCCCTTTAATTGGGCTATATCACCATAATTAATGGAGTTTAATTGCATGTTATGGTTATAACCTTTAAACTCCACTAATTATAGTGGTTTGAATAAAAAAATGTGATTACAGCGGATTTGTTGTACC
This sequence comes from Piper betle, assembly GCA_033002965.1. Lineage (NCBI taxonomy): Eukaryota > Viridiplantae > Streptophyta > Magnoliopsida > Piperales > Piperaceae > Piper > Piper betle. The sequence goes on along the minus strand of JAURVB010014319.1, from coordinate 114,122 downwards.
ACTTGATACATCAAATCCGTTACCAGTCAAGGTACGTAAGGCTAATGACATCAAATAATAAATAATAATAGTTGCCATCTGCATGAGGGGTAGTTGAGAAATTTTCAACATGAATCAAATGTTTGTATGTTCTAAAATATTTGTACTCAGCCCAAATTAATATTTATATGCAAACTAAATGTTGACAATAGCTATTCAAGTAATCTCAATACTTGATATATATTCGACGTTTGTGGATTCAAGATTAATCGGATATCGTTTGCATATGCGGTAGAAATGTATACATATATATGTGTGTGTGTACATATGTATATGTGTGTGTGTATACACGACGTACGCATGATTTTTCTATCCATCATATAACACCACGCACATATATCCACACCTCAAGAGCCATGACTATCAATTAATCAAATATTTTCATACAGACAAAGAGTGTATCTCGTTTTCTTTTAAAATCAAGAATGGTAAGTTGTCTCTATCATGAAACATATATATATATATATATATGAGTTGTTTATGTATACGCATGTATGCACTAAGGTCTTACTTGAAAGCTACTATCGGTCATGGCCGCCCTCCTTCCTCCCACTCTTACTTTGGGTTTTGCATTTCCTAATTATGGAACTAGTATCGTGCAAAGGAGAAGAAAGTGCCGCAGCATCAAATGCATTCAGAATAGAGTCGACAAATTGGTTTTACGCAGATCAGCTAATTACGAGCCACCAATATGTGACTTTGATTTCATTCAATCCCTCAAGAGCAAATATGTGGTTGGTCATTTTATTTTGCAAGATTTTTGTCATGCGTGCATGTCTCTAATTTCAATTTTCATACATATATACTTCATATTGTAGCAGTTATTTTATATATATATATATATATATATATATATATATATTATTTATTTATTTATTTATTTATACGTCTTACTGATGTAGGATCTAAGGTACGTAGAGAGGGCAGAAAATCTGAAGGATTATGCAAGAAGTTTACTGGAGAAAGAGAGGGATGCAAGTAGCAGTCTTGAGCTAGTTGACACACTTCAGAGGTTGGATTTAAGCCAGCACTTTGAAGAGGACATTAACAAAGTCATAGAAGATAAAGTTATTAATAACTGTAAAGAAGAGGATTTGCAATACACTGCTCTCAAATTTAGGATCCTACGACAAACTGGACATTTTGTTTCTCAAGGTGAAATATGATTCCTCACTTATTTTCACCTAATTTTGTAATGGGATAATTAGGTTGAATTTGGGTTTGACAAGTAAGGTCCTATATGTTTGGTATGATCTATTTAAGATTCTTACATCCAGTACTTTTTTTAGGTTAATATATTGGAGCCTAATTTTATATTTGGTTGTTTTCCTCTAGCAACGGCTTGATATAATTGAACCATGCATGTAGCATCATTACAATCTTCACATTCTTCCTTATCTTCGTCATAGTTGAAAAACACATAATTGAACTTGATTCTGTTGGATATGGAGTCGCGTGAATCAGCTCCAAACCAATTGAAACTCGCTTTTATAATATTTTCATAGGGGAGAGATGACGATAAAATGTCAAATATATCCACAATATAATGAGCACATGATACATATTTTTTGTCACTGTTTGAGATGACAGTTAATGTCGTAGAATCTTCTACTTCTTCCACCCGGTGCCTAAAAAGCATTGGGGTATAAACCTAATTAAGATCCTTGTAATTACAAATGGTAAAATCTTTTATAGCCGAATGTCATTCTTGATGTCAACCCTCTTCTTTTATCTTGGCTTGAGAGCAAACAATGTCTTAGAAATTTAACCATAAATACCGATTTAGCTTACCCTATAATAACGATAATGATGTTTTACTATTCTAGTATTTGCCTACTCGGAGAGTCAACTGGATTATTTTTTCTCAATACTTGTATGAGTCAAATAAAATCATTCATGCAACCTTGTGGAAACAAATTAAGTCACTCATGATAAAGACATATTAGAGAAGTGGAGTTTTAAGAAATCCATTTGATTTTATATTGGGTTAACTTGAAGATAGTAATTACATAAGTTTCAAATTCTCATTGTGATGGAAAATCTTTTTTTATTGTCAGAAGAGTAATTAATTAAGAGGAGCTTCACCTTTTTATTATTATAATCTTCTGAAGGGTATCTATCTCCACTTCATTTAGAAATTTTCTATGCTTCTCCATTCCTTTAAAAGCTGGTTATAAATATGCAAACCAAGTCATTTGTTCACGGAAGTGTTGCAAAATAGGAAAAAGAAAAGTAGTCTTTTGAATAATTAGGATCCTAAGATTGCTCATATAGAACAACTTCCATTTTTTATACTCTCATCTTTTAAATTTGGTTGCAGATGTGTTCACTCCTTTCTTGGACAAGAATGGTGATTTCAAAGAAGCTGTCATTAGGAACCCAAAAGCAGTTCTGAGTCTCTATGATGCCTCCTATCTTGGAATGGATGGGGAACCATTGATGGATGCTGCTAGAGCTTTTGCCACCAAGAATTTAAGGGAGTTTCTGAGCAAAAGACCTAATTACCTCCACTTGGATCTTCACAAATTTATTCAACATGGACTTGAGCAGCCCTTCTACTTGAGGCCACATAGGCAGGAGGCAAGGTGGTTCATTCAGGAATATGAAGCCAATAAGAGGAAGAACAGTAAGCTTCTTGAATTAGCAAAGTTGGAGTACAATATTTGTCAGGCAAGGTATATTAAAAGTGTTCAAGCCATGTCCAGGTATATTTGGTTCTCTTATTTTTCAAGCACTATATATACCATGCGCAGTTATTCTTTTTGCATTTGAACATTCTTCAATTTTTTTGGGCAAATGAATAGCAACTGTAGTTATACGAGTAATCTTTACCATTAACAATGTCTGCAAAAACCCTAATCATATTTTTGGGTTAGCGGGTGTGCCCCTACCGGAGTTTAAAACCTGAGGACTTGGATTTGACTCGGTTGCTTATGAAATGAGTATATATGGGTTAGCGGGTTGTACGTATGGATGGGAATGAGTATATATGGGTTAATGTTTTGGTGCCAGGTGGTGGAATGATCGCGGACTGGGGGAGCAGTTACCTTTCATTAGAGACCGGCTGCCAGAAAGCTTTCTATGGGCTCACGAAGTAGTTGCTAATCCCAAGTATCCTTATGCAACCGAAATGTTGACAGTAGCCATTCTACTAATAACAACAATTGATGACATATTTGATGTTTATGGAACATTTGAAGAATCGGCTCTCTTTGCATCTGCGGTTGAGAGGTATATATACAACATGCATCTGTGCTTAATTATGTGATGCAAATGGACATAGCTAAGCTAGTCTTTGTCTAAGCAAAATATTAAATTCTTGTAGATGGGATATTAAAGCAGTTGAAGAGCTTCCAGAGTACATGCGGCCATGTTATTTGGTTCTCTTCAACCATGTTAATGAAATGGCATACACAATTTCGAAGTTTGAAGGACACAAAATCATTTCATTCCTTAGTAAACTGGTAATAATTAATATATAGCTTAGCTCTGTTGTATTTATTAATCCACCCATTTTTATATTTTTTCCATACTTGAAAATGTCTTTTATGAATTTCTACTGTGGATATATAGTGGGCAGATCTTTGTAAAGCATATTTGCAGGAGGCAGAGTGGTTTCATGGAAACCACAAACCTACCTTTGCTGAATATATGAACAATGCTTGGATTTCCATCTCTGGTCCCTTGATATTATCCACTTTATTCATTTTGACGGGACAAGAGACCACCAAAGAAAGACTTCTGCAATGTAAAACCTACCCAGATTTTATACGGGCGTCGTCGTATGCCTTTCGTCTTCTCGATGATCTGGGAACCTCAAATGTACGTACATGTCTATGCAACAAATAGGGTCATATTCAGAAACATTACACTGAATGGTGTGTGCATATGGTCCATGTTTAACCGGTGGCTGATCAAAATTTCGATGACCACAGGATGAGCTAGCAAGGGGAGACGTGCTAAAGGCAGTCCAATGTTACATGCATGAGAAAGGCGTGTTGCAAGAAGTTGCTCGCGAGCATTTGAAACATGAAATCAGCGAGTCTTGGAAGAAACTCAATAGGGAATTGCTCTTGGGCTCGAAATACCCAAAGGATTTCGTAATAAGTTCAATGAATAGTGTACGCGTTCCAAGTTGGTTCTATGCCTCCGGAGACGGATTTGGATCGGAAAGGGAAAGGACATTTGGTTTCTTCGAGTCGGCAATAGTTAATCCCATTCCGCTGGGTATGAATACTAATGAAATGTTCTAAAATTGGGTTCAATGAACCTTCATCTATATCATATCTCATGAATAGTGATGTATGACAGCAATCTAAATTAAACTTACCATTTCTGCTATATATCATCAATAAGTTTTTCTTCAAATATCTCTACATTTTTACATAAATATATTAAATGATACTTCATTCGTTAATGTGAGACCAATCTATAGTTGTAAAAATATGGATTGGCTTTTAAATCGGAGAGTCATTCAATCGGACTAATTCAACAAAATTTACACCAAAATCAGCTCATTTTGAAATCCCCAGAATTAGTTTAATATTTACAAATATTTTTACATCCGGTGCACACACACAGATATATATATATATATATATATATAATACTAAATATCACAAATATACATTAAAAATAATTAATATTAGATTAGCAATACTTAAACCTCAATATAATTAAAAGTAATTTGTTTTGAAACATAATTAAGTAATTAATAACACTGCCAATTTGTTTTTTTCCAAAGGCTACCAATTTGTTTGCGCTGAAAATGGAGGAATTACTTAGAGATCAAAGCAGCCGTGCTAATAAAATGAAAATGAAAAGTCACAGCATTTCATCATATTCAATCATGTGTCATTTTTATTGGCAGTTTCAGTTTCACTCCCAGATTTCATTGCAAAACAAAACAAGCAGAACAAATAAATCTTGTGTCCTTTCTTAATGATCAAAAATATTGATAAGCAAATTCTTATCACCCTACCACCAATGTCCAAAAAATCATGAAATCCACAAAAGGCCCAGAAAATCCCTCCACCACCCCATCGACCAACCAAAGAACAAGCAAGGTCATGTAAATGTCTTGATCAATTGGACAGCACCTAAAATCCAAGCAGGAGGCACTCAATCACCTTTTCACTATTGGGTTTATCCCACATCAGTGGATGATATTGGTAACTTGTATATAAGCTAATGGAAAAGTCTTATTCATTAGGTTAACTTTTAGATTAAGAGAGGCTCGTGACACCTGTTGCAAGTCCCTTTTAGAGGCCTAAAGGGCCCCACAGTGGTATCAGAGCTTAGTTGGGGGCTAAGAGGGCCTAAAAAGTGGTAACTCCCCTTTACACATCGGGCGACCCCGACCCCGAAATTATCATCGTTGAGCAATCTCCACGACCGATGTAGAATAAACCCAACATTCACCACGTCCCTCTCAACTTGCAGTCAAAGCAATGACCGGTCCCACCTCCACTATGGATGGAGGAAGGTTGTGGCTTTCCGGTCACTGACAAGGGAATGGGTGATCTCCCCTTAATGGGAGAAGAGTCGGCATTAGGGGTGAAAGAACAAGGCTGCTCCTTGGTAGTAGAAAGAAAAGGATGGTGGTCAGAGGGGTATTGACGTGGTTTAAGAGCATGGTTGCTGGTGCTATGTGACAGGAGAGATAGGCAGAAAATGAATAATTGATATGGTCTTCCTTATGCTTTGCAAACATTGATGGTGAACCAATTCTAACCATTTTCTAGTCAAATTGGTCAGATGGAATCGGCCAATTTATGAACCGATTTCCTACCAAAACAATTCCCACCATTTTTACAAGATTTTAACCTAGTGGAGTAAAATCGGTCAATTTTTGTAAACTTGGTTGCAGATGTGTTCAATATAATTTATGTCCGAGTTAATTTAAAACCGTACTAGATTGTAGACTGGAATATGGAGGTGGGATAAGTTGTGGATTATGGAGGTGGGATAAGTTGCTAGCCACGTGCTAAGTAGGATGTGAGCTGGGTAGCTTGACACGGGTTGAGTGTAAGAATTTTGAGGAGATGGCAGCGGAAACAGCGGCAACTAATGTGCACTCCCGTATGTTATTAATTTTCTCTCGTTTTCTTACCTAAGAGATAAGAAAAAGAAGAAAAATTTTTGTATACAAGAGAGTATACATGTGACCTACTTGAATATAATCATAAATAATTTTAATACAAAATACAATAAGTATGTATTAAGTTTTCTTGAAAATATATTACATACTTACAACTTTTAGTAAGGTTGATGATGTAAAATTTTCATGTCATTTATATCTATTTCATACTAATCAAAAGAAACATTAGTAATTTAATTATGCAAATTCAAACTGGGTAGTATATTTGTTCATTTTAATAGTGTTGGGATTTTTACACATAAAATCCCTTAACTCAATATTAAGTACACAAATTATTCCAATTTGGAAATTCTCACATGCTCTCTAATTGGAAACAACTCAAAATCTCTAAGTTGAACACACTCCAGCTACGAATGACCACAATCTCCAACTAGATACACATTGAATTGGAAACTCACAATTCACAATTAAAACGACACTCTTAAATGTGTACTCTCTTTTAATTCACAATTCAAATACTCCTCGTCTTCCACAATTCTACTCAAATTTCTCGTACCTCTTAGGGTAACTTCATGTTTTTACAATTCCCCGTGTAATTGTATGTCTTCTCACATTCGTCGTATGATGAGGGCTCTAAAAATTCTCCCCTCCTGAATCATACGGAACACACTAGGATTGGTTTCACACTCGGAACACACTAGGGTTAGTTTCACACTCAGAACACACTAGGGTTGGTTTCAGCATCCTTCACATGAAAAAAAATTTTCAACTCATACCATTTCCCCTGATTGGATCTTTTGGCACATCTCCCTCACCCTCTTGGGAGAGAATTACAACTTTACTTTTCGTCATTTAGAACCAACTTCTCTTTAAACATCTTTACTAACACATCTACTCTGGTTTCGGAAAATATCTCACTTTCATCTGCCAACTTGACATCAACCTTTCTTCTATTATGAGTATGATCATTACCAAGAATCTTATTACCGAATTCCATTTCCACCTCAGTATGAGAGGGTGTTGGTAAGTTAACTTTTAGATTAAGAGAGGCCAGTGACACCTATTCCAAGTCTCTATTGGTAGCCCAAAGGGCCCAACAGCAGAGCTTGGTTGGGAGCCCAAAAGACCCAACAAATACCATTTCGCCTTGACCTGTGACTCTGATCGGGTTGTAGTTACAATGGGATTATGGGGCTCCAGTATAATTTGTGGTCTTGTGTGTGTAATGGTCTTGAGGGTGAAAAGTATTTGTATAAGTAGTGGCTTAGACCCAATTCCAATTGCAAACTTAGCTATATGTTGACAGCCTCCATGTCCCCTCTCCGACCACCTTCTGTTACCCACTTCTCTGTTGCTTCTTGGTCTATTAGGGTATTAGAGGTAACACACATGTATGTGTTACAGGTCAAGGATGTCCTAGGGTTTTATTGCTCAAGACTCTTGTAAAGTTCTAAACAAGACAGCTTTTAAGCTCTATTTAACGTGTTCAACCCGGTTTCACCAACTGCTTCAATTTAAAATTAAATAAAGTATGTTAAAATCATTCATTTGATTAAAAAGTACAAAATTGCTAAATTAATAAGACCAAACTTAAATTAAAATATTTTAATCTTAGTGCAAGGTTTTTTTTTAACAAGAAAGACGTTAAGGAAAAAACCACACAGTTCATACATTTATGAAAAAAAAGGTGGTTAACTTTCCTTCTGAAGAGTACCTGAGGAGATTTGAATAGTTCATATATATATATATATATATATATATATATATATGGATTTATGTTTTGGGGCCGAGCAAGCTTTCAATAAACTAATGGAGGAATTGGGCAGAATGAAAATCAGCTCTAAGATCGAGATGGAATTGGATCTCCGGTAGGAAATGCTGCAGAAAATATTACAGTAAATCTGATAAAGCAGCCCTTTAATTGGGCTATATCACCACAATTAATGGACTTTAATTGCATGTTATGGTTATAACCTTTAAACTCCACTAATTATAGTGATTTGAATAAAAAAATGTGATTACAGCAGATTTGTTGTACCACTTAGATACATCAAATCCGTTACCAGTCAAGATACGTAAGGCTAATGGCATCAAATAATAAATAATAATAGTTGCCATCTGCATGAGGGGTAGTTGAGAAATTTTCAACATGAATAAAATGTTTGTATGTTCTATAATATTTGCACTCATCCCAAATTAATATTTCTATGCAAACTAAATGTTGACAATAGCTATTCAAGTAATCTCAATACTTTATATATATTTGATGATTATGGATTCAAGATTAATCGGATATCTTCTGCATATGCGGTAGAAAGGTATACACCCATGATGCAAGCATGATTTTTCTATCCATCAATTAACACCCAGCAAATATATGGTAAGTGGTCTCTGTCAATTAATCAAATATTTTCATACAGACAAAGAGTGTATCTCGTTTTCTTTTAAAATCAAGAATGGTTAGTTGTCTCTATCATGAAAGATATATATATATATATATATATATATATATATATATGTATGTATATGTATATGAGTATGTTTATGTATACGCATTAAGGTCTTAATTGAAAGCTATTATCAGTAATGGCCGCCCTCCTTACTCCCACTCTTATTTTGGGTTTTGCATTGCCTGATTATGGAACTAGTATTATGCAAAGGAGAAGAAAGTGCTGCAGCATAAAATGTATTCAGAATAGAGTCGACAAATTGGTTTTACGCAGATCAACTAATTATGTGCCACCAATATGGGACTTTGATTTCATTCAATCCCTCAAGAGCAAATATGTGGTTGGTCATTTTATTTTGCATGATTTTTATCATGCATGCATGTCTCTAATTTCAATTTTCATACACATATACTTCATATTGTAGCGGTTATTTTATATATATGCCTTACTGATGTAGGATCTAAGGTACGTAGAGAGGGCAGAAAATCTGAAGGATTATCCAAGAAGTTTACTGGAGAAAGAGAGGGATGCAAGTAGCAGTCTTGAGCTAGTTGACACTCTTCACAAGTTGGGTTTAAGCCAGCAGTTTGAAGAGGACATTAACAAAGTCACAGAAGATAAAGTTAATAATCAATGTAAAGAAGAGGATTTGCACAAGACGGCTCTCAAATTTAGGATCCTACGATAAACTGGACATTTTGTTTCTCAAGGTGAAATATGATTCCTCACTTATTTTCACCTAATTTTGTAATGGGATAATTAGGTTGACTTTGGGTTTGACAAGTAAGGTCCTATATTTTTGGTATGATCTACTTAAGATTCTTACATACAGTACTTTTTTTTAGGTTAATATATTGGAGCCTAATTTTATATTTGGTTGTTTTCCTCTAGCAACGGCTTGATATAATTGAACCATGCATGGAGCAACATTACAATCTTCACATTCTTCCTTATCTTCGTCATAGTTCACAAACATATAATTGAACTGGATTCTGTTGGATATGGAGTCATGTAAGTCAGCTCCACACCAATGAAACTCGCTTTTACAATATTTTAATGGGGGAGAGATGATGATAAAATGTCAAATCTAACCACAATATAATTAGCACATAGTACATATTTTTTGTCACTATTTGAGATGACAAATAATGTCTTAGAATCTTCTACTTCTTCTTCTTCTTCTTCCACCTGCTACCTAAAAAGTGTTGGGTTCAATGCAATTATAAACGGTAAAAAATTTTATAGTTGAATGTCATTCTTGATGCCAGCCCTCTTTCTTTATCTTGGCTTGAGACTAAATAATATGTTAGCATATCAACCATAAATACCGATTTACCTTATCCTATAATAAAGATAATGATGTTTTAATATTCTAGTATTTGCCTACCCAGAGAGTCAAATGGATTATTTTTTTCTCAATACTTGTATGAGTCAAATAAATTCAATCATGCAACCTTGTGGAAACAAATTCAGTCCCTCGTGATAAAGACATATTAGAGAAGTGATAGAGTTCTAAGAAATCCATTTGATTTTATATTGTGTTAATTTGAAGATAGAAATTACATAAGTTACAAATTCTATTTTGATCAAAAATCTTTTTTTTATTTTCAGAAGAGTAATTAATTAAGAGGAGCTTAAACCTTTTATTATTACAATCTTCTGAAGGGTAACTATCTCCATTTCATTTAGAAATTTTCTATGCTTCTACGTTCCTTTCAAAGCTGCTTATAAATATGCAGTCCAAGATGTTTGTTGATGGAAGTATTGCAAAAATGGAAAAAGAAAAGCAGTGTTTTGATTTATTAAGAAGCTAAGATTGTTTATATAAAACATCTTCCATTTTTTATACTCATCTTTAAAATTTGGTTGCAGATGTGTTCACTCCTTTCTTTGACAAGAATGGTGATTTCAAAGACGCTTTCATTATGAACCCGAAGGTCTATCTTGGAATGGATGGGGAGTTTCTGAACAAAGGACCCCGACCTTGAGCTTCACAAATTTATTCAACATGGACTTGAGCAGCCCTACTATTGGAGGACACAATGTTGAAGGAGACAGTGATCTGTGGTAAACACTATGTTTGAGTTAAATTTTTTAGTAGACAAGTAAGACGAGTAGCAAATTACAGAATCATCCTAATAACATCCAAAACTTTCTTCTCTGACCCTCTGCGCCAAAGATGCCACAGCAATCTTCCTCGGTTGAAAACTTACAATAGACCCCTTATCAGCTAAACCAAAATCTTGAATCAACTGAACCATTTGTGTACTTTTCCCTGAGCCCGTCTCCCCAATCATTGCAATTACCTATGCAGACAAGAAAGAAAGAAACTGCTCAAAATGTGATTAATATGGCCATTTGACAGCATAATTGACGGACTAATTAACAACAAAATCGTAAAATATGCACAATATATAAGAATGTGAACAACTAAATAGTCTAAATAATGTAGACAGCAAAATTTGTACATGATGCAATTGCAGTAAAAAAGGGATACTACATTAGACATAATAAAATGCAGCCAACTTGAAACAATCACATAAAAAATGTTCAACACATATTTTATCATCATCATCGGTAGCATCATCATCAACATCATTATAGCCTACAACCTATCTTGAGAATGACAAGTTTAACCATATGGATTTTTGGTATGAATATAGTGGGTAGAGAGGGTCGAAAGGGTATTAGTGTCATTACAGGTATTTGAATGGGTTGGGCCGGCGGGAGACAACAGGAACATGGGCCTGTAGAACAGGGGATAAAACAGGGGATCGCAATTGTAACGTGGAGTTTTTGTGAAATGAAAATTTGATTTCGTCTTTGTTTTGTTTTTCTCCAATTTCGGTTCCGTCTTTCCAGGGAAACAGAGGCATCCAGAAGCCTCTCTGTTTCCTCTGTGGTGTTGATTTCCAGGTGCTTCCTCTATTGTTGTTGCTGTTCCCATGGCACCGACAAAGCAGGGCAGTCGACAGGGCAAAGGAAAAGAGGTCCTCTCTAGTGCTGGTGAGGAAGAACCTATCAAATTGGTATCAGAGCCTGGCGAGGGAGGTAAGAGTTCTTCATCCAATTCTAAAGAATTTGCACAAATTCGTATGGTTCAATATCAATTGCTTGCTGCTGTTTCCAATATGTCTGCAAAATTGGAATTATTGCTACAATCAAGAATTGATGGATTGGGGCATAGAGAGGGAATTGGTACCTCGAATGTTAGGGCTTCTGCAATTGGCGTAGATCTCCACGATCATGTGCAGGGCATCAACACCAGTCTTCAACAACAGGAGCAGAGGTGGTCTTCAGGGAGTGGACGACCACAATTGCAGGGCATCCACCATCCATTGCAACAGGAGGAGTTCTTGATGCATTCAGGGAGTGGACTACAATTGCAGGGAATCCGTGGTAATAACCATTTGGTAGAGCATGCCATGTTGTTGGTTGGTAGACATCAGCAATTTGGAGGACCAGTCATGACGCCCAGATTTGGCATGGAACCTGTTCGACAGAATGTCCAGGAGGGCTTCTTGCATAACATTCCAAGTGAGGCTTATGTGAGGGGATCCAAGATCAGTTTTCCAGAATTTGATGGTTCAAAGGATCCTAATTCTTGGTTCAGGCGAGCAGAGAAATTTGATGTGCTGCAACAACATCAAGAAATATCTTCTTGGGTGCAATTAGGACAATCAGACTATCAAGAGTATACAACTCGATTCAGTAGGTTGACAACAAGGGTTTCCCATAATCGAACAAGATCTCCAGCTTTAGTTCCACAAATGTCACAAGCGATGGCAGAATATGAGGCACCTGTTTCTGCTGACACAAAAAAGAGAATCACACTTCTTGAAGGAGAGGAGGATTTTCTCACCTCCTGGAAATCAATCAAAGTGGCTGAGGATGGTGATTTTGACTGTGGCACACCTCCAAGCAAGAAAAAGGGCTTCAAACTTGACAAATTAGATTTCAATTTTAATGGACCTGGTGGTTTTGATCCAAGCATGAATGCTGCCACATATAGGACTCTACCTTCTTTAAGAAGAAGCATGGTCTCCTTGAAAGACAATGCATCTGCTCTTGGGCTTCCAAAGTCTGCTGACAAGTCACAAGATATGCAAGTGCAGCATCCTACCTTGAAAAAGTTGTCTACAATTTGTGGAAAGTTTGCTGGTATTGCAAATCATCTTGGCATTAAAAGAATTGCTACAGCTGAAGCTGATTATAGGAAGACATTGCCACCAAAAAGAGTGATGATAATCTGATGGTAAGAGAAAAGAATTTCGGGAATGAAGACTGCATAATTAAGGGGCTAAGTGAATCTAAATCTTTGTTGAAGTTCAGAAAAGCGTGATCATGGCTGAAACGCAGAACATTCTGGATGACTCGGTGAATTGGAGGGAAGAGAATTCGTTGTAGGGATGAATGCCAACTCTATCTTGAGAGAACTTGGCATAGAGCAGCAGCAGCAATTGTCACAATTTTCACAAGGAATGACCATGTCCCAGCTGTCACAGAATTCAGATGATTTTCCTCCCAACGAACCGAGAATTATGTCACAAGAAAGAGATCTGTCTTTGCGAAAAATGTCTAGTATACAGCCTATCTCTTACGCACGAGAAGATTCCCAGATTCCAATGTCCAGATCCTCTACTAATTTTGCTCGAAGATGGAATTCGACACCAGGCCCAGATGAGAAATGTCATGTTAATGAAGAGGTAGAACGTAGAATTGGACTGATGGAAACTTCAATAAGCAGATTGGGAATGATCCTCGATTCTGTTCAGAGCGATGTTATGCAAGTTAATCGATCAGTAAAAGAAGTTGTACTGGGAAATGAAGGCTTACAGCAGAAGTTGGTCATGCAAGATAAAACTTTGCTGCAAACAGTTAAGGTGCAAGAAGACATTAAATCCAGAATTGAAAGTGATCTCAAGTGTATACTTGATAAACTGCAAAAAGATGCCATGGAGAGTAAACTAGGGGAGTTTGGCTCATTGTTATTAGCCTTACCAAACCAAATACAGGCACAGATACAGAACGCTCATAATGATCTTTTGTCAACTGTCACAATGGAGGTGGCGAAGGTGAACGGCATAAAGTCTCCTAAGGAAACCCATATGTTGCCTAGCACTGAGCCTTCAAATAGCAATGCCCACGTTGCTGTTCAATCTACTAATAAGAAGCTTGCTTTAACGAAAGTCCAACATGTGAATCTAAAGAGTAGCCTAGGAAGCCTGCACCACAGCAAAGCACAGCTTATTTCTTTTCCTGGCAGGAGTCCTAAATGTGAGATTAAAAATGAGCAAAGTGATATCCCGGAAAAGGAACCCATATGGAAAGTTATAGAATCAGATGAAGAGATGGATAATGGCTTTTCTTGTTTACTCAAGGAAAGAGAGACGAGTATAGACAGAAACAGAGTGGCAGCTGAGGTGAATGCAGAAACAGAGAGGATTCTGAGGAAGGCAAGGAGAAGGTTGTTGAGGACTCCGACATTCAGGATGGCCCATTCCAGCTGACCAACAATGAACATTCAAGTTTTGCAAATGAAAAATACAGTGATTGCAGTGGTCTCTACATAAGTTCTTTCTCCAAGGATTTTGAACGCCAAAATCTAAGGCATATTGCTGAAAACATGATTGTTGGGATTGGAGAAAATAATTCTAGATATCAGGTAATTGAAAGACGGATAAGACTGCCTGATCCTGTTCAGCAAGCGAAAGGTGTTAGCTTTTGGTCCATGATCAAGGGCAACGTTGGCAAGGATCTTAAACGGATCTGTTTTCCAGTGTACTTTCATAAGCCAATTTCGTCGCTTCAAAAATGTTTTGAGGACATGGAGTATTCGAATCTTTTGGAACAGGCTTATGAAGTTGGAAAGATGGGAAACAGTCTTATGAGAATGATTAATGTGGCAGCCGTTGCAGTTTCTGGATATGCTTCATCCGAAGGCAGCCACTACAAGCCATTTAATTCTTTGTTAGGAGAAACGTATGAAGCTGATTACACTGATAGAGGAATTCATTTCGTATCTGAGAAGTAACGTTGAGGACAAGTTATACCACACGAACTTGGCATGCATTGGGAGAAGGTTAATTTGAATGTGTTGGGCATAGCAAAAACAGGTGAAGTAGAGGGCCACACTTCTTTATTTCACAATGTCTTCCATGTCTTCCATATTCAAAATTGAAAGCTTCATTACCCGTTGATGTTCAAGTGCAACATTCCTTACCTCCTGCTACTCAAATCACGGACTGTACTTTGTAATTTTTAACCTTTACTAACCTTGGGGACAAGGTTATTTCAAAGGGGAGGGTAATTGGTATGAATATAGTGGGTAGAGAGGGTCGAAAGGGTATTAGTGTCATTACAGGTATTTGAATGGGGTGGAGTCGGCGGGAGACAACAGGAACATGGGCCTGTAGAACAGGGGATAAAACAGGGGATCGCAATTGTAACGTGGAGTTTTTGTGAAATGAAAATTTGATTTCGTCTTTGTTTTGTTTTTCTCCAATTTCGGTTCCGTCTTTCCAGGGAAACAGAGGCATCCAGAAGCCTCTCTGTTTCCTCTGTGGTGTTGATTTCCAGGTGCTTCCTCTATTGTTGTTGCTGTTCCCATGGCACCGACAAAGCAGGGCAGTCGACAGGGCAAAGGAAAAGAGGTCCTCTCTAGTGCTGGTGAGGAAGAACCTATCAATTTTACAATTTGTACTTCCTCTTAAATTTAATGATGAAAAAGCGCAGACAAAAACAAAGTACCAAGGTTCATGTCTGAAATCTATCACGTAAGAATCCTTCTAAGAAGGATAAATTACAAAACGTCCATCAACATAATATGTATCTTTGCTAAGATATGCTTGAAAAGATGATGCTTATTTGTGGCACATGAAGTTTTTAAGTCAATTAATCTTCCAAGAATATTATCCAGCTCTCGGTCAATAATTTTTACCACATTTTTCCCGCTCTTATCTTTTCATGAATTTAGTAAGAATGACTCGAGTGTGCAAACAGAAAATAAACCATACAAAATCCGTTCCAAAATTCTGACCTGCAGCTGGGATAAACCGTGGATATAATGATGACAAGACAGAGAATTATGTAAAAGAAGATCATGCCAACTACCATAATATGCGAAAGAAAAATGCTTGAAATGACCAGAACCAATGGCATGGTTAGTACAACAAATAAAGCAACTCCTTCACAACCTTTTTTCCAAAACGAAGTAAGATGTAGAGACTTTGTTACATATTCTAATAAAAGATGTGCATCCTATGCCATTGCAATGTATTTCATCAATGAAGCAAAAACCTCTATGGTCACAGGCGGAGGTGGACGGTGAAATTGGGCTTCGGCGCAGGCCGGGGAGGCCGACGGCCGTAGGCGGACATGGGTAGGGTTTAGAAGGGCAGTGAATGTTGCAGACTTTGGGTTCAGGGGTTTGACGCTTTGGGAGGAGGAAGATGAAGGCGCGTGGGATTTTTCTTTTTGGCTTTTTGGTCCGACGTTGGATTGAAATACGGGATCGGGTACGTGATAGGTGACGTTGAGCCATGGATGGTATTCATTTGTAAAATTAAGCCAAAACACCCGCCTAATATATTAGATAATCATTTTTGAAAAAAAAATTTTAATAAATAGTCATTGAGTTTTAAAATTAATATAAAAATAATAACAATAAAGTCAAAAATATTATCAAATGATTAAATAAAAATAATTTCATAACAAAATTATACAAAGGAACAAATATTAAAATTCAAATAATATATCTTTTACATGTTCCATAAAAATATCTCTTCTAAAGGAGGAACGTAGGCACATGCAGCTTTCAATTATGTTAGCATCTAATGCACAAGTCTGATCATCCATAATATTTGTATCCGATGGTGATCAATGAACAGTCATTACATTTTTGGATAGTTTCTAGTTTCCACAAAAACTTAAATCACTTATTAATTAAACAGTTACCATCAAATCCATCAATTTATTTAGTTTTTGCTTTCAATCTAATGGCTAACATCATTTTATTAAGTGTACATAACAAATTCTTAGAAAAAACACCCTTTTATGATGAAATACATCGTATAATGATGTCCTTTTTAAAGAGTTACACCTCGTTAGAAGCCAAGAGAGAAAAAACCTCTTTAGAGCAAATCTCGACGTATTGGACTAGTGAAATATATGTAATGGTTACGTTAAAAAATTATCTTTAAAATAGTATAAATATATTACAAATATAATTCATTAATTTTATTAAAAATGTATTAAATATATTAAATAATTTTAAATGAAATTTAAATCACATAAATTATAAAGATTAATCCATATAATAGGCAAATAATAACTCAACTAAAAAGACTTGAGATAAATATTAAATTAATAGGTTATAAATTTTACTCTCATAAATAATATCTACTTGAATAATTTTACTCTCATAGGTTATAAATAATAACTATTTTATTTATTATTTATAAAAAAAATTTTACTAAACAATTGTTAGGAGAAAGAGAACAAACTCAAAAAAATTTGACAGAATAAGACAATAGGTTAGTTTTGAGATAATGAAACAATTAGTAATAATCACACGGTTACACAAAGATTCATACCCGTAATGGGTTAACTCTTCATTTGATAGAAACTTAATGTGATATTATTTTATTACATAGATTGTAAAAGTTACCCTTTTATTAACTTTAACCAAAAAGTTGTTTTCATAGATTGTGAAAGTTAGTCTTTTGTGACTAAGAATCACTCATTTTACCGAAAAGTCATTCTCTTTATATAAAATAAATTTGACATTATTTTATTGGTTATATTATGAGAATAGTTATGAGCTTGTTTAGACATCTTTTTTTATATAGATAAATAATAATAATAATAATAATCATAATGTTATAGGTTTGACACATAGTAATTTAATGGCATTTATCTAACATTGTTAATTTTAACGGTGGTGAAGCGCTATTTTTTAAAATAAGGGGTTAAGTTATGAGTTGTCAAAAGGGAATTGATGATTTGGCTCAATCTAGACTCTAGAGAAGCTAAGTAATATTTGATCTAAATTTGTTTTCATAACTAATTCATTAATCAATTTTATAAGGTTATGCTACAACCAATTTTTAACCATTTTAGTTATTTTTCCCTTTTATATATCAATAAATCCAATAAGTTGGTTAAATATTACAATTATATAAAAGACTTTCTCACCTATAAAGTACAAAATGTTCTAACCATCTAAACTAAAGTAATCTACCATTATAAATTATGAAATAAGTAAATAAATAATCTAAATTTAGAAATTCATCAAAGTAATAATTTGATAATTAAAATTTTCAAAATTAATATTAATGTAAAAATAAATTTTATAGTTGCTTATAAAATAACTAAATAAGAGTAATGATAGGGTGAGAACAATGTGATTATGTTTTTGTTTTAGGAATTATCATCACTATTAATTTCTATCAAACACATTAGAGTTGGATTCTTAAGTTATCAAGCTCTTACTCTATCATTCCTCAATTAAATAATATAACTAAATAATATCATATTGAATTGATAAATCTGTTACGGTGAAGCCTATTACAACTACTGTTTATATTTATTTGGTTAAATTGGTTAATTTTACCCAATTTCTTATTTCAATTAATTCTAAACTATTAATAAATTGATAAACCAGATTACCATTTTTAGCAACAGTGAATTTGTATGTAAATGGCTCAGTCACAAAAGCATTCATTTATTTTAAAATTTTTTATTACAATCAAGTTATCAACTAAGCTTATACGACTTTAAATAATCGAGTTTTTACCATTTTCCCATCAGTTAAATGGTTAATATATAGTTACATTTTTACAACTTTATAAATAATAAAGTCAACAATATTTCGTTGGACGAAGTCGAGAGGTGGTGATAATTTTGGACATGTTAGAATAGGCCACGAGAATGATTTCGTGACTTTTTCATGCTTTCTTTTTTATAATTTTATTATTATTACATGATAAATTAAGGAAATGGTGGTGAAAAATGATTTGGAGGTGTTGGAGTTTTAACATACCAAAAATTTTCAAATAAAATAAATTAGAATTTTCAAGGATAAAATATGATTGAGGTTTTAAATTAGGTTTAAATTAGTGGCTTCAAAAGTCAGTCAAAAGATTTTAATATGATTTAGAGTTTATATTAATGGTTTCAAAATCTATTCAAAAAATTTAATATAATTTATCATGTCTTAATGTATGAAGTTATTCTAATATTGAGACATATTCACGAAGTTCTTGATAAAAACAGATATTAACTCTAATTAATAAAAGAAAAGTTAAAGTCCACATTTGAACAAAAGCCTTGAAAATAATTAACTCTTATTAAGTGAGCTTCAATTTGGTTTCTGTATGAGGTTATAAAATTAAAGATATGTTTTTTTATAGAAAATAAAAAGGTTAGACATCGATTCTTATCAAACGAGGAATTAAAAGTTGACCTCCAAAAATTAGGAGATTCAACCAATCAAAGTATAATAAAATGAAATTAATGTATATTATTTTTTGTAATTTATCTCTTTATTTAATTAGATGAATTTATCTATTGGATAGAGTCTTCCATCTCTCTTTTTTTTAATTTAGAGTATATTTAGTAGTAAAAGATTGGAGTTTATCTCCAATAAAAGCTGTGCATGACACACAATGCCTTGTATTAAAAGAAATTTACAAATATATTAATAAAAGGAGAACCAAAGTCAGACTTTCATAAAAAATAAAATCAGGCTAATCAAAATTTAACAAAACAAAAATAATACATTAAATTATTAAATTTATATTTTCATTTAATTAGAGTTATCTTCCTAATCAATTTGGAGTTTATTTACAAAATTAATGTTTATACGTGATATTAGTTGGTATTTATGCCTAGTTTTATTCAACTAAATTGAGAGAAAAAAGACACAGTTGTAAACGACGCCAAGGGGTCAACTTTTTG
The DNA here is from genome assembly GCA_033002965.1 of Piper betle. Classification (NCBI taxonomy): domain Eukaryota; kingdom Viridiplantae; phylum Streptophyta; class Magnoliopsida; order Piperales; family Piperaceae; genus Piper; species Piper betle. The sequence goes on along the minus strand of JAURVB010014319.1, from coordinate 94,574 downwards.
TGGGTTTAGAGGGCCCGACCTGGCCCGATATTAAATATTCAAACCCAAACTTAATTATAAACAATAAATCATAATTAATAGAGGATTGCAACTAATATGATGTGTGATTATTATCCATGAGTTGAAACTTGAAACCAAATTTTGAGATAATATCATAAAAAATACATGAGCTTGAGCTTACTAAATTGATGATAAATTATGCCACTAACTACATAAGACTTTAACTACCCCTTGATGCCTTATGGTACAACCACAAGCACCCAAAAAAGAAGAGGTTTACTCAATCAGTATATTTCTAGCTAGCTCATACACCTTAAAAACAGAGTACTTTGCTCAGACAAGAACACTCTGCTTCAATGTCTCTTCCTCTGCACCTTCTTCTCAACATAAGCTCTGCCATTGTAATTTTTGGCACCCCCAACGTCTTCCCCATCATCCATGTCGTCGTTGTCTTCTTCCTCTTCGCTCTCTTCCTCTTTGTGATGCTTGAGGTCTCCCACGGAGGTGTGAGCATTGGAGTGTGAATTGTCAAGGTGAGCTGGTCCAGAAGAGGCATCGGAAGCCATGGAGTCCTCACTGTCGCTGTTACCTCCATTGCCATCAACATCACCTCCATTGTCACTGCCTTCGTTCTCGCCGTTGCCGTCGTAGTCGTCATCATCATCAATGTCTTGCACTGGAGAGGCAATGTACTTGGTCCATCCGGACTCGCTACTGTTACATTCCTCCATTTCTCCAACCCCTTGGGAGGACTCCATTACTGTTGCAAAGAAGAGGAAGAATGAGCAGGAACGCTAAAGAAGCAAGAAATGGTAGATATGCAGAGCCCGGCTGCTTTTGAATTGCAACAATCAATTTCCTCCACCTGAAAACTCCCCACCCTTCAATTCTTTGGCATTTCACCATCCCAGGAGCAGACTTTCTATAAAATAACAGATAGGAATTTGCGAAGAGATATAGAAGCAAATTTGTTGCAGCTATTAGCTAACCCCTCCTCCCCCTCCACCCTAACTATCTCTCACCTGGAACTTCCCAAAACTTTTAATTCTCTGTACTGTCATGATGGAGAAGTGCAGCTTGACAAGCTAAGAAGAGCAGACTCCACTCTTGTCATAAGCTGGAAGAGCTGGAAGAACATAAGAGCCAAGCCCTTAATGAGGCAAGAACAGGTCATCCTCCTAACTCCTTGTCTTTCACTTCTTTACCGCCATGTCTTGTCATCAACCAAAACCAGCTTTTTCACACCGAATGAGAAAAACCCATTTGGGTTTGGGGTCCAGATCAGGTTAGAGGGGATGAGGTTATCAGATGGAGCCCCTGCTACCAGCCCTCTCTCCCTGCTCCTCCCCTGTGCTCCTCATAAAGCAGTGCAGAGGCTTCTATCAAGAGGAGAGGAAGCATTGGCCATTCATGCTCCGATTAGTTTGCCAATCGCAAGTATTAAATATGTGGTTAAGGAAACAAGGCTGTATAAGACATTGTTAATCACCAGCTGTAAGAGAAGGACATAAAATGTCACCGCCCCTTGACTGCATCCGACCTGTTTTTGTCACCCACATGCCATTGCCTGCAACGCTACAACTCCTCCCTGTTGTAGACAAACCTAGAAATGGTGCAGGTGGATCAAATGTCAATGACCATGGTCGAGCTTTGCGCAGGCATGGCATTTGGCGGTTTGCCACTAATGTTCTTCGTCCCACGTTTGTGAATAGAAGATAAGGCGTCCTCCATTTTCTTATGGGTTGCTTTTGACTTCCAGTTCAGAGGCAGATAGGTAATCAAACAATTGTTTGAATAAATTTTCTCCACCATGCACAAACATTCCCATAGCTTAGTCGATTTTTCCAATCAAGTTGCCTATACAAATAGTAGAATATGTAATGCACATTCCTATTGTATATTGTCTGTGCTAAGTCAAATTCATGTAAAGAATTGAACTCTACAATGTATATTATCTTGGAACATTGTCCGCATCAGCTACAACTTTGGGGTATTTCTACGAACAATTACAGGGGATATAATTATTGCACTAAGAGATATGCTATCCCGTTCTTTTATTGATCCACCTTATCTCACTGAAGAAAGAGCCAAATAAAAGCAGCGTAAAAAGGGAATGCTCAAAGGCAGTTGAGATTCTGAACAGCAAACAGATTAAACTCGTACACAGTTTCACTGTTGATCATAAATTGGGACTGAGAGCAGCAATGTGACGGGTAAATTAAGATTGGGCTGGCCGAAAAGACGGGCACTTACTGCACACTTACCTATGCTGAAACCATGTGCTCTCATTTGTTGCATCTGATGAAGCTTCAACAACCATGAACACAGAAAGAACCCAGAAAGAAAACAAAACAAGACAATAAATGTAGATTATTTCTTATCGCTTTTGTGTCATGGAGCCAAATATCAAACTTCACTCACACTCACCTAACACAAGCAAACAATGCCAACTTTACAACCTCCTAATTGAATTCCTCCCCCTCTTACCCAATCCATGAATTTTATAATTGCTGCATCCAGGGTCAAGATATAATTTATCTTAATCTTAACAGTGGCTGAAAAGTGATTACGGATAGACTTCTTATAATAAGATTGGAAACTGTCAATTATGACCATTGTCAAGTAGCTACTGGATTATAATTTTCAATAATAGGTCGAGGCTATTTATAAATTTGCCAACCCAAATCTAAAGTTGAAAGAAGCCTTAGTTTCTTGGCTATCCCAACCATAGTTTAAAATTTTAAAATTTGGACTTGACTCTACATATCATAAAGCGGAATCAATTTCGAGTCGGCAGTAAGCGGATTCAAAATTATTTATATTAAAGTTTTAATTATGTAAATAAATAATTATATAAAATTACTAAATGTTACTCTTTTAACATTTAAAATTGATAAATATGTAATTTAAGTTACTTAAACATATTAATTTAGCTAATATCAAAAAATAATATATATTAATAACTTTTATTACCTAACTCATTGAGTCAATTATAATATCAATTATTATGAAAATATCCATAGAATTTTATTCGAAAAGGTACAATTGAAGTAGACTCGGAGGGTTTTTAATGTCAAAAAGGAATTTCAAAACTATGACCCCAACATTTTAAATTAATTTGGTTAAACCCCAATCTTTCTCCTTTCTAAACTTTTTGTTTTTGTTTCGTCATCAATCTCTTAGAGATCAATATCATCAATAATTAGGCAAAATGCAACACCATGTACAGCTATATTAAATTTAGACTCTTATTATATATATATATATATATATTCACTAAATAATAAGATAAATTATAATAATATAATATCTTAAAATTAGATTTTTATTATAAAAGATAGACTCTGATTTTAAAGATATACTAATTGAATGAGAATATAGATGATATATAATTATTTGAGTTTTTGTTATTACATTTTGATTGGTTTAAATCTCCTTACTGCTCGTCAAAATACGACTTTTGACTCCTCAATGAACATTTGCAAAAAAACAATCTCTAAGAACTCAGCATGCAAAACATCTTGATTTCTTTTCTCATCCACCAAGCAATAATAAAAGGAATGCAAACAAACAAATAAATAAACCATCAAATAAAACTAAAGTTCAAAGAAAATTTTGGATGATCTTTTGCCTTGCTAGCACTGTAATATCCAGAAACTGTTCAACCTTACTTTAAATATTATATATACGAGTACATGAGTTGTACAATGTCTGTGTATGTGCACCTTACTTGAGCAGGAAAAAGCTTCGTTACTTTCCTCAAGCAAGTATATATATATATAGGAAAATACTATGGTACGCTTCAACGCACCAAACGCTGCTGAACGAGATCCAACGGCTCTTGTTCATCCTCTAATTTTTCAGATTTATAGACCCGATTGCCCGTTCGACTCGCCTGACCCGCCCGAACCGGCCCTCCCACCCGCGACCATGCCACCCCTGCCGTCGTGGCCCTGCCCCAGCTGGCACCCTGCAGCCACCACCCTGCAGCCACCACCAACACCCCCCTTCACCCTCTGCCACCCCCCTCTACCACCGCCTGGGGAGTGCCGGCTGGGGACGAGGCGGGGCGGATCGGGTGGTGGCGGAGATGGGGGGGTGTTGGCGGTGGCTGCAGGGTGCCAGCTGGGGGCGGGAACCACGACGGCAGGCGGTGGTCGGGCGAGGGGAGGGGGTGGAGGGCGGGGTTGCCGGCAGGGGAGGGGGTGGAGGGCGGGGTTGCCGGCAGGGGAGGGGGTGGAGGGCGGGGTTGCCGGCAGGGGGCGAGATTGAGGCAGTAGGCAGTGGCGCGGTCGCTGGCGGGAGGGCCGGTTCGGGCGGGTCGAACAGGTAATCGGGTCTGTAAATGTGAAAAAATTGAAGGATGAATGAGAGCCGGTGGATTTTGATCCAACGGCTCTCGTTCAGCCGCATATGGTGCGCTGCAAAAACTTGCAACACACCATAGTACTCTTCTATATATATATATATATATATATATACATATATACTAACATCATTACAACTTTGACTATAAATATTTACTCTTATTTACACATACATGCGAATATAAATATAGAAAGAAAGAAGACAAAAAACAAGAACTCGGCGGCTGGTCTCCCACTAGTAAGAAAAATATAAACCAGAAGAAGATTTATGAAGATACTGCTGTTCTTCTTTACATCTACTTGCACATTGATTTGCTGCTTATCTGGTCCACATTGAGTCTGAATTATTCTAAACCTACCATCCTTGGAGATCACTTTGAGTGGAAAATGTGATTAACATGTTGGAAAGTTGTGGAGAAAAACAAAATTCTTGTATTGGATTGATGAGCTAGTGCTTTCTATGACAATGCATATATGATCAATCAAACAATCATTCCATGGAACTCTTTGTTTGTGCATATTTACACTCCCTGGCCGCCGCATGTTTTTATGATGTTCCATCTTAGCCATTTAATTTGTCGACCGTTGACGGCTAAGAACAAATCTATTAAGCAAACATGTTGAAACAACGCTTATTATATGAAGAATTAATGCCAAAAAAATGGCACAAAAACAAGCTTTAGATAGACCCAAAACCCTTTTTCAAAATTGTTTAGTATATTAGATAAAACCCAAAACCCATTTATATGTTCTTATAACAGTTTAAAGGAGATCTAGCCATCTATCAAAATTACTCGACAATTATTTTAAAAATAGATAAAGTTACCTCATCATCTAATCTAATCGTCTTTGTAATCAAATAACTTTTATACTATGAGCCGACACATGATTATTCACACCTATTGATGCTTTTTTTTCTTTTTGGAAAAAAGCTTATATTTCATGTTTATAAAGACGTCCAATTATGTACTGCACACGGTAGCCTTAGAAATATAGTGCTTATATTCATGGTGCACCAAAGGGTTTAGGGTTTGGGGTAGTTACCTAAGATGTTTATTGTGCATTTATAGTTTTTCCCCATCAAAGCCTAATAGTATTTATGTAAAAATTTTAAACAAGGAAATGATTTTTATTATTTCATGGGTAACGTACTGGAAATCGCAAGCTAGTGTGACGGAGTAGATTTTTTATGGTAATATTTATTAAATTGTGACTTAAATTAAGAAACTATTTAGCTTCAACTTTAGTAGTTTTAATTAAATTACAACTTCTGATTGAGGTTAGTTTATATATCCCAGATATTTTTGGAAAGGATTAATCTCGTTTATTCACGTGTTCTAGCAGCTTACATTAAAATTGTGGGAAAACTATAAAATATAGACCAAATTTAGCCCTATAAATCAATTGTTTGATTTTTGCAACACATGTAAGGTCATGGTTAACCCAAAAGAAAAGGATAAAAAAGAGAGATTGTTCTAAACTATTAGCAAAAGAATCTGTATCAGTATTATATAATATAATACAAAGTGTTGCCTAATAAAAAGCATAGAGAATTTTGGTATTGATAAATTGAGAGTGATTAGTTGTAGCTTGCTCCTTTGAAGAAGGCATTTTAGACCTTGAACCTGGGCGCCTACCCTATACGTGTTTTATGAGATCCCTCAATTTAATTTCATATTTAATATCTGTTGGAATAAGATATTGTTTATAAATAAGTATAGACTATAAATTTTCAAAGAAATGATTTAGCTAATTATATTGGACTGTGGGTCGGGTCGTTAATCTTAATTATTAGAAAACAATATTTTTGCAAATACTAAGGCCTAATTAATGGATACCATTAATTGGAATAGAAAATTTATGTTCATTATCTAAAATATAATAATTAACAAGACATAAGTTGTGTCATTGAGTTGATTCCTCATCCAAGCCAAAAGATGTTAATTTAATATATGTATGTGCACAGATTAATTACATATATTTTTGTGCCATAATATATGAGTCTTTATGTTAGGGGGTAGATTAAATAGCATACGAATCATTTAAAGTATATATATATTTAAAGAATAAAGATATTTCATGTATGATTGTCATGACATTGCTTATAAAGATGGAAATAGTATACATTAAAATATTAAAATATTATAACACAAAGAAATCTAATATGAATGCTAAAAATTTGTTTTCTTATAGGACTCGTTTCTCTTCAGAATAATTAATAAAATCGAATATCAAGCCAAATTTTATTGAGTCGAATATTGAGCCAAATTGAAGTATGGGAAGCCTACAATAGAATTACAACGAAACTAGGCCGCGGCATACAATATAAAAAACAATTACACCCTTTTCTCGTACCACTTTCTAGTGCATACTGTATACTGTACACCACTATTTAATAGTAAAATCTTCTACCAACTATGACAAGAGAATAGTTTTAATTTATTTTTTGTGAAGTTATTTTGTGTTACATGTATTTGATATGCATCCTGCACTTTGATAATTAAATTTGGTTAAAATATGAGCATTTTGGAGTAGCTAGGTTGGTAAGAATGAATATGAAAATCATGCATAGAAGTTTTTCAGAGAAATTGTTGCAACCCAAGGTGCAATTGTTACAACACAACATGAAAATCAAAAGAGAACTCAAATTCCTTCTATTTATTAGTACTCAACAATTTTCATCTACCCGAGAAGGCTTCACTTCAAAATTGAAATAAGAAAAGCTACAAAAGTTTTCAAAATTTCCACAATTTGCATCTCTTGTAGAGATTGTAGTTGCAGCAGAGCAACTCAAGAGAAAACAAACATGGGTCAGATCAAACTTCCTGGATGACTAGAACAGGGGAGGTGGGCTTGGCCAAGAAGGTTGGCTTGGTGTCTCCGGCCATAATCACAAGAACATGATGTACTCCTCCCCCACAAACAGGCTTCTCCAATGCCTTCTTCTCTTGTTCACCAGATGAGCTCCTCTCTGATTTACTGTGGGAGCAAGCAAGAAGGATCAAGGCAACAATTATGAGTCCAAACATGATGGCCAGGCCTCCAAACAGGTATAGAACCGGCGAGTTCCATCTCCAAAAGCCAACACCATGACTTGCTGAATTCACAGGCCTCATAGTAGCTTCTTCTTGGTTTTCTTCCTCTTCTTGGCTATTGTGTTGCTCTGTCAAATAAGAGGGATGTTGTTGCTTTTTATAGCTGCTGAGTGGAGTCACTGTTATGTTCTTGCACTGTGTAAATTAATATTGGCTGGGAAGCATCTGAGTTGAAGCTTCCACTTGGATATGGAAGAACACTGGCATACTTAGTAGGGCCTTGGTGTCTCCCACTGACCATGGCCATTGTATAAGCTAAAATCATGCATTTTTTTTCAGTTCTCTGTTCACAAAATGGTAGTGTATGCCCAATCAACTATACATTACATGTGAGATTTGTAAACATTTCAAAGCTAGCTGCAAAGCTCTTTGTATATGTGGGTTTTTACGTACTTGTAATGGGTCAACCAAAAAAATGTTCTTCGTGGTGTTTTGCATGTTATTAGGGGCCATAATCTCAATATTAGACATGGATGTATTTTCCAAAATGATAGACTACTTTGTGGGTTTTTGCCTGTTGCCTCCATATGCTGCCGACTAAAAAATGTTTAAACCAGCCAACGCAGGACCATAGATTTGGAAAAAACAACCTTTGCATTTGGTTAATGTGATGTTGTGTGTTATAATTTGATATCTTGACTTGTGTCTTTCCCTGCACATTTGCATTCCCTGGCCGCCGCATCCACCATGGATGAGCTGCACCCCTGTAATTCTTTTCATTTCTTTTGTATCCATCGAAGACCATCGACGGCTGGTTAATTACCACTCCATGTTTATTCTCAGTAAGATCATTCGTGGAAGCTTCTCCTTGAAATACAGGTGAACAAACAAAAAAGGGGTAAAATATAATCAAGATATTTTGTGTTTGATAGGATTCAACTATTTAACTCCACCAACCTACCAATGCTTGTGCATTACCGGTGATGAACATTGAAATAACAAAAGCTGCTGGATGTTGAATGTTCCTACATGGTGTAAAATTTTTTGGGCAGGGGACATTGGCCATGACAATTATAAAAACTAAAATCTCTTTACTTTCTTCTAGAAAAGATATTAAGATGTATAAATGTTAAGTTTATGAACATAATTGTATACATGTGAGAGTTGTAAGCACTTTATAGCTAGCTGCCTAGCAGCTCCTTGTGAAGAGATTTAGGTGATTTGCTTAGTGCAGTAATCTATTGTGCTTGCAATTAGGAATGGTTGAGGTAGGTGAGTGGGGGTTTAAAAATTCCAATTACCATATTTTAGAATGTTTTATATGATCAAATAAGTGTTGGGCCCATAGAAATAGATTTCATGGGTTTCTCTTAATTTAAAAGTTATCTTAATAAATAAGGTTTTCTCATTAACACATATAGAAGTTATCAACTACTTCTAAACGTGATATGGGATAAACCCAATATTTTGTATGCCTACTAATTAGGGATATAATTGAATGAATGGTTATTGCGTATGCCCATTTGGGACGTACTTGGAGATGCATCGAACGATGACCGTTGATGATATGAGATCATCATGCACGTCCCCAAGTGCGTCCCTTAGGGCACATGCAATAATAGTTCATAATCTAAGTTGTTAGTCTCAATCTATTCGTGTCCATGCCCATTAAGCTTAAATAATCAGTTTTTTCTTTGCCGATGACTTAATTAACGAGGGCGCAAATTTGGTTCAGGTGCATTGTGGAATATAATCTTTGATGGTATTGGTTGGAATAGAGAATTAAGTGGTGATGTAGATGGGTTAAAAAGAATGAAGAACAATTGCTAGAGTTGGTGCAAAGATAAAAATTAAAAACATTCTTAAAGTAAAATGGTTGTATTCGTTAATTAGAATAAGAGAACCTAATCTTGCAATGATTGATTATGTAGAAAATTGGGTGGATTTATTCAGATCTATTGAAGCCATAATCTCTGATTTGTGATTAACCTGCTAAACTATGAATTAACACTTGAGAATGATGAGAGGAGTGCGAAAGCAAATTTGTGGATGTGAACCAACATCTTCTTCGACAACGGCTAAATCAGAATCCTACTAGAAACTTCGCATTTCTACTCTCTTTTTTGTTGTTGTATGCTCATACATCCCCATTTTATGTTGTCTTTGATGTGGAGTTGATTTATGAGCAGTTTCTATCATTCTACTTCATCGTTCGGATCAAATATGGTCCACATATAGTGTTTTCGTATTTGATCCGAATTCAAATATTTATATATGTACTACATTTGGAGACATAATATGAATATAAATTTTATTTATTTTATTTGATCGAAAAGAACCCGATCTGCATCCGATCAGAATAAAGAAAAATTCGATTAGATCTTTTGAAGTTAAGTTTGTTAGTTCAAATATTTGATCTGAATTGACAAACAAATTGTATCAATTAAAAAACATCTTGTAAATTTAAAATGATTTTTTTATCAAAACCTAAAATAAATAAATAAAATGTTTTAATTTCTCTAAATATCAAGGCTTATAGTTTTATAATTTTTGCATATTTAGATTGAACACCCTATCAGATCCAAATATTTAAATAGACCGATCCCAAAACTAAATCCGAACTTAACCCAAAATTCCAAAGGCTTTTATTAGTGCATCCTTCCCAACCACTATTTTCTATTTCTTCCAACTATTTTTTTTCTTTTTCAACTATTTTCTATTTCTTTTAGGCATGTCACCTTCAAACGAGAAATTGGAGGAATATAAGCAGAATATTGTACAGGGCATACAAAAAAAGTAATAAGTAATGGTGGTGAAGACTTTTTTACAAAAAAAGAAGCAAGTACTCCACTTTCATGTGTCATTTTTCATAGTGCTACTTTATTAACCCATTTGATGAAAGGCTGCTAATAATAAACATAGCTATTCAAGCAAACTAAACAGTTTTGATGAGGGTGGTCAGTAACATCAATCCACGCAAGCTCATGTAGTTTGTTCATTCACCGGATTATTCACAATAAGGACACGAATGGTCGGTGCAGACATCAAGATCGACCGAAGAATATTGAACGGGTGTCATCATCCACATTCGGCTCATGCCAACACTATTGATGATCGGATTTTTCAAAGCTCTACTCGTCCACCACAGTTGAGTTGTAGCAACTAGCATATATACCATTCAATGAATTACACTGTAGTTTACCAATGCTTCATTTTTCAGAAAGATACAGTCGATGCGGAAAAGATCTATTCTAGCAAGTGGTCTAATGAATCTGAGCCACGGAAGAGCATCGGGGAACGATGACCAAATTGATGAAAGGGCCATTTAGAAACACGAGACACCAATTTGTGTGGAGAGAATATTGTTTTTTCGTACCATGTATTGCTATTCACTGTATACTCAAGAGCAAGTTATGTACCTATCATCTCCCCATTTATTCGATGACGTTACTTCATTGTTTTGTTCATCAGATCAGAATCAATTGGGCTAAAATATAAGCAAACCCAGAAGTCAATGAAGATAGTTAAGTTAGCTCAAGCATGAACCTGAGCAAGGCGAACGGAGGAGGCAGGATTTGCTAGGAAGGAAGGAGCATCGTTTCCTGCCATTATCACAAGCTTGGCTTCCTCCCTTGTTGTGGAAACAGCTTCATCAATGCCAGTAGGAAGTGAAGAGCTCTGATCATGGGACTTTTTACGGCAGCAACCCAAGATAAAGAGTGAGAGAGCAATCAACCCCATCAAAGCTGCAATACCTGCAAACACATAAGTAGCTCCAGAGTTCTTCCACTGCCAACTCCCAAATTCCGGGCTTGAATCACTAGTGGGTGCTATGTCCATCCTCTGAAAAGGATAGAGAAATGTGATAATTAAGCTGATCTCTAGCTAGTCTAATGCACTTCTCCTCCAATAATCTTTCGTCTATTTATACATAGAGAAGCTAAAACTAGTGTATCCATCAATTCATCAGAGCAACTACTCTTTGCGTGAAAGTATGGCGATACCTTGAGTCAGCCTTTCGGATTCAAAGCGAAAAGTTCATTTGGAAAGCTGTGATGCACTTTTACAGGCTCAATCTTGAACCTAATGAACAAGAATCAGACATTTTCCCATCCTGTAAACTAAGACTTTCGGTAGCAGTACCCTTTGTAGTCAAATATACGTCGACAACAATATGATACGCTTACCTCTGTTTTAGTTCCAGCTGCTCGCTGATTTGGACATAGTGATATTAATTCGTTTAGACGGCAACCAACGAGTACAAATGCAATCATATGGTAATTTCTTGGCCTAGTTTTATTATTCTAAAGTGACGGTAAGTGGTGACCATTATAGACCAGAAGTAGAGCTTAAAAATTAGAGAAAAAGGTCACCACAGAACTAGGAAGCCGAGGCTGTAGAACTTATCTTCTGACTAGAATATTCACTAGCAAGCGGTTCTCCTGCTTTGTAATATTCTCCATCACTTCGATGCAGTACAACATAACACAGTATATCTCACTGCACTACAAGAATTATGTCCAGATGGTGTAAAATCTGATCCTGGCGTCTTCTTCAATCTCCTCTCTGAAATTAACACAAGCCACAATAATTCCTCGGGTGGAAGCAGAACCTATAATTTAGTATACATGTATGGCTCACATCCTAACATAACTTAATTTTACTAGATAGCTGTTTTGTTTGTTGCCTCAAGAGTGCCCATAGAGTTGGTAATTTAGTTGCTTCGGATGCACACAAGCATAAACCTACAAATGTATCTCATCTAATACTAACTCACTATCAGGTTCAGTGATGAGTACACACCATAGTAGCCACTAAGTTAAAAAGCCCCCAGCTGAAATACTCCCAGCCCTCCCCTTTTCTCTGCGATTATTACTTCCTCCAATTTAACGTCAACAATTTTTTTTCCTATTTTTTATGCAGCAATTCTTTCAGTATGGCAAAACAAAATCCAAATGAAAGTGAAGACCCATAATTCATCATGAAGTTTGGGAACATCCTTAACCATGAATAAATCTGGAATAACTGAACAAAAATTATAAATTGAACAATAAACATCATCAAACAACAGACCTGATCTCTGCCTTATATGGTTTTTATCTAGTAGATGTATGAGTCAATTGCCACGAAATTATGTCAAAACTCTTTTCAATTGCAACCACTACTCTTTTGAATTTGGATCTACTTCAAGAATCACAACAACAACAACAACAACAACGCTTGTACAGATATCAACAACTGAATTCCATTCCACTATCTTTGTTCCTTAGTCGTAATCAATCAATCAATCTATGAAAGATGAAATTTCAATTTCGTACCCACAGAGAACATCCTTGCAAGCTCTTTCACTGAGCATCTTCGTAATCGCCGAAAGTGGTGGCGTTGAGCTGTGCAGGGTCGAGCTGCGGCGGAGGAATTGTCTGGCCGACGCCATGAACAACAACAGTCTGACTACAGTACAAGTCCGGCGAGTCCACCCGTACGTTGTTCACTGCGAAGTCGCCGCCGGTCTGCGTCACCCGGAGCAAGAACCCCTCCGAGTACGTCTGCAGCAGCGTCCCCTCCTCGAGCTGCAGCAGGTCCGACCAGGCGAGCCGGCAGGGGACCACATGCTGCGCCAGCAACGCCATGAACTCGACCAGGCTAGTCACCGGCGGCGGAGGCCGGGCCAGCACCGCCGCGTCCGACGGCGCGAACACCGTGATCTTCGTCCGCCCCGCCGCCGGCCGCAGCAGCTGCGCGTTGAGCAGCGCCGCGGCCGCGGCAAACCCCCTCTTTTTCAGCACCCCGGCCGCCTCGACGAAGGCGCTCGGGTCATCCCCGGCGTCGGTGGTGCAGTCGAGGTCGGGGTCCGGTGGGCGGAGCTTGAAGGAGGGGTCGAAGAAGCCGGCGGCGCGGTAGATGGCAAGGGAGCCATCGTCGTAGAGGGCGGCGGTGTCAACGGCGACGCCGTTGAGGGAGAACCCAGCGCCGGCGGAGGTGACGACGAGGGAGGCGTTGGGGAGGAGGGTGGCGATGCGGGACCCGGCGGGGAGGGACCGGAGGTCGGCGGAGGCGAGGTGGGAGGGGGAGATGTGGAATCGGAAGGAGGATAGAGGGGGGATGGCAGCGGATTGGAGGTGGTCTTCGGCGGGAGAGAAGATGGTGAGGAAGGGGGAGTCGAGGGCGAAGGTTTGGGCGGTGAGTTGCAGGGCCAGCGCCATGGAGACGAAGCCGTTGCCGGACAGCACCTCCACGGCGTTGGTCAGGGATGGCTGCGCCGCCGGAGACGTCTGGAATGCCTCGGCCAAGGACGGCGCCACGGCGGCGGCAAGGAGGATAGCGGCGAGGATGGCTGCCATTGACGACGAGAATCTCGGCAACTGCCCCGGTTTCTTCGCTGGACGCCAATCGGTTTTGGCGGGAAAGCGAAGTTTCGCGACTCGCAGGTGGTGGTGTTGGGTACCCGACTGCCCGTATACCCGGTTAGCTCATAATTTTGCCTCGATGGCCGGTACTGACCTCATTATTTGATTGATTTTATCCGATCATATTTTTTAGTGATAATATCAATAATCAATAATTATAATAATTTGGAGGATTAGAAGATATTATTGAAAGTTATAATTTGTTTTCTATTATATGTAATAAAAATAACAAAATAAAATAAATGAGATTATCAATTCATTAATATAAAACATCATTTATCTTATCTTATACTTAATTATAATAAGAGAATGATTTTTTTTCAAAATTAACTCCAAAAGGTATTGGTCTTTCGAAATAAATTTAGGGATGCAACCATTTAAAAAAAGGTACTCTTACAAGATTTGTCTGGTTGCTATGAGTGTATTCATTCGGAGAGAGGGATGTTTTTAAGAGATGTATTTTATTATTTTTAAGTAGATGTAATTAATTTAATCACGATGCTTCTCTAAGATGTGTCTTTTTATGGAACGGCACGCTTATGAGATATACTTCTTCATAAAAGGCTACCTTCTTTAATATATAATTCTTCAAAAAAAGTTATATTCAAAAAGTTGAATTTTTCGATCCAAATTTTTTTAAAAATTTTTTATCTTTCTCTTAAATTTTTTTGTGTATCTTTTTTTTTCTTTTAAAGATCACCTTCCCAATTTGTCATTGATGACTCATTGAGAGAGTGAGAAATAAGGTGGAATTAGGGCTGTTAATTAAGCGAGCTAGTTCAAGAGCATTTGAGTTCGGCTTGGCTCAACTCGACTCGAAATTAGATATTTAAATGCTCAAGCTCAAACTTGAATCCTACGAGCCGAATTTGAGTAAGGCAGTATTCGACTCAACTTGACTTAGTTATAACTCAAACACAACTTGAAATCGACTCGTACCCTGACTCAATAATATAATATTATAATATACATAATATCACTTGTTTACTCGAAATACATTTAAAATCGTAAATAAATCTTATTATTGACTATTAACATAAATTTTAGAAAATAATTTTACTATGATAAAAGAACAAGAACCAATTTGAATTAACATGAGTCTGCTACCTGTAGAAATCTCTGCCACAACAATTTAATTATTTATCATGAGTTAATTAACTAAAATTGTAAGGTTAACAAATTATGCATGCTATGACTTATATAAGAGACGGGGCATCAAAAACATGGATAAGATAGCCAAAAGAATTATAGTTCATTACCAAGATAAAAATACATATATAAAAATATCATACCTTTAATTGGGTTCCTACATGATTCGGCATCTATCAATAAGCTCAAGTATAACACCCATGACTTAAGTCAAAATTTTACATTAGCGAACTAGTTGGTTTAACTATTAGTTTAAGTCAAATCAGTTTTATGAACTGAGTACTGAGTGGAGGCCATTTGTGAGTTATGAACGATTAGGGTCAAGTATACCTAAATATATTATAATAACCTCAGAAAGATGATGAGAAATGAGTTATCAGAGTATATAAAAGTATGCAGTATGTTTTTTTTATGTATTTGATCTTAAAATTATTTTTAGGCCGAATAATGTATTAGGATGCATTATATGGCAATTTTTTTTGGGGGGGGGGGGGGGGGGGTTTGGGGGGCTTTATCAGCTAT
Source organism: Piper betle (assembly GCA_033002965.1). Lineage (NCBI taxonomy): Eukaryota > Viridiplantae > Streptophyta > Magnoliopsida > Piperales > Piperaceae > Piper > Piper betle. The sequence continues at coordinate 79,094 of JAURVB010014319.1, read as the reverse complement.
ACAATATGTCATTGTTGTATTATGGTATGTATTATATTTTATGGGATTTTGCCCTATTTTTTGGATTTTTTATGATTTATTACGAGTTAGTTATTATTTTTGACTCGAGTCGGAGCCGACTCAACTTTTATTTACGCTATCACCACCGACCCATTTCTTCTCTCCCCCCCCCCCCCCAACTCTTCTCATTCCCCCAAACCCTCAATGCTGCCCTCTTTCTCTGTTGCCAACGCCGCCTCTGGCTGCCGCACCACTGCCGATCAATGCCACCAGTCACTACCAGAACAGGGCCGACCATTCCCCCCCCCGTCATCGGCCATTGGCTGGCCTCCATGATGTGACACACCCATCACGACCACTCTGTGCTCCCGTCATCGATCCTACCGCCGCCATCTAGTCACCACCTCGACATCATCGACCCTCCTGAGACCTTCCCCAACTGGAGTGAAGTCCAGCGTCGCCCATCCTGGCCAGATCTCATCACTCCACCACCGACCGCCCCTTTTTCGGCGAGCCGCCACCTTCACCAACCTTGTCGACATCGTAGACAGATTAGGCTCGCCGAGCCGGTACCAACAGTACCCTATACCACCTCCATCCTAGCAGTAGCCGCCGCCGCTGGAAAATCGCCAGAATTGTGAGTATGATAGAATATTTTTTTGATAGACTACTTTGTTAATTTTTAATTATAAATGTATTTTTTTCTCCAAAATGATTTAATTTCGAGCTTATAAATGAGTTGGTTTCGAGCTCATAAACGAGCTAGTATCGAGATTCCAAACGAGCCGGTTTTGAACTCCCAAAAGATCTCATTTCGAGCTCCTGAATGAGCCAGTTTCAAGCTCTTAGAATTTAATAGTTTAAGTGTATTTGAGCTTGAACACTATCAGAAATATTCGAGTCAATTTCGAGCATATATGCTCGAAACACGTTCGATCTTGAGTTGAGTTCGAACGAACTTCAAGCTATTTGAGTCGAGTTCGAGCACAAGGTGAGTTTGGCTCGCTTGCTCGTTTAGCAGCCCTAGGTGGTATGCTGATTAGATCTATTCATCTAATTTTTTAATAATTAAGAAACAAGAAACAATGGAAGCTAAATCTAATCATTTACACACACAAACTCTTATTACCTGGTACAAAATATTTTTGGGACAAGTTATTGTTTGAAAAAAATTATACTTATCTTGTCACGGATAACTTTTGCTCTTAGGAGAAAAAGTCCTACCCAGTCACAAAATAAGAGGGAATTATAACAACCCGGCCTAAAGTGTAATGTAACGGACTAAGTTGAGGGATCTCACAATCTACTCACCTTATGAAATTTCATCCCTGAAATTCCTATACTTGGCTCATTGCTAGCCCCAACCCACGATCTTTTTGGCCGTGACCGGCACCCTAGCCAACGTCTATAGTCCAACCCACTAGCCAATGTCCCTAGTTTAACCTACCATCTAACAAGTTCTGATACCATTTCTAATGGCTCAACCCAAAGTCGGGCGTAAACTCTGATACCATTTGTAATGGCTCGGCCCAATTCTTACTTACAAACAGGATCTTACCCTAATTGGTATTAGATGTTGGACTAAGTTGAGGGATCTTATAGGAATTGGAGCTAAAAGTTGGCTAGTTCATGATTGTACGCATGTGATCATAGATTAGAGAAGGCCCTAAAACTCTCTAAAGAACTGAGCCTTTGTTTGAAAAAGGGGGAACAAAAATTTTCTGAATTGAAGCTTTGGAGATTGCGGTGTGCTTGTTTTGCCAGAAGCCTATCTCCTCGCCGTCTAGCAGGAACAAGTTGATGTTCAAACCCCTCGTCACCATGGAGCCCCCCACCCTGTTGCCGTGAAAATGGAGCTTACTATTGCTATCTTACAGACTGGGAAGACGAGTTAGAGTGCTGCCCTTGTCGCCTTGCCGTAATAGATCAATCAGAAATGTGAGTTTTTCTTGTTGGCAGGTAAAAACAGCGGTGGAGAGTTGATTTTGTGGCTATTTTCCGATCAACGCCGGCCGTTCACAACCCAATCTTGGCATCCAAAGTGAAGCTGACGAAGTAATATTCAGTTTTGAGTGGAGTACCGCCGGAGTTCTTTGCCACAGTCACTAAAATTTTGCAAGGAAGTTGCTAACTGGAGAAGATAGAAAACAGAGGAGAAAACTACCTCAAAGAGATGATTTCGTGGCTATTTTCCAACGCACGCCGGTTGTTCCCAACCCCTATGTGGTGTCCAAAGTGAATATTCGGATAAAGGTGGATTTACCCCGGAGTTCGTCGCCACCTTCGCTGGAAAAAAATCCAGAAGTCGGGAAGTTGCTTAACGGAGAAGGTAGAAAATAGGGGAAAACTGCAGTGGAGAGCTGATTTCACGGCTATTTTCGGCCAAAGATGGCGTGCCGTCGTTGTGTTCAAATAGAATAAAGAGAATCAATCTTCATGTGTAGGTGTAGTCCATTGGATTCAATAGTTGTCGTCACCGAAAAAAAATTAGGAAGTTGATGATCGGAGCAATGAAGTAGAAAAGTAACCAACTATGGGCCCTTTGTCTAGCCATCCCAGGTCGTCCCTGGCCACAAGGAGAGTTCAACTGGACTCCCCTCAATACCTTCAACAAACCCAAGTTGAGATCTATCGCCAAAAGAGCCACCAGTTGCCAGAAAATGGCCCAAAAAAGGCCCATTGGAGCTAAGCAGAATTGCAAGCTGTCATCTTTCTAGCCTCCGTCTGACCAACCAAAGACACCACCAACCATTGGACCATCGTCAAGACACTCATAGGTCTGGGATCTGACAATCTGGGTGATCTTCCCTCGCTGCCATCGCTAGAAAAGCCGTCGTTGGATCACACTTAAGTGAATCTGTCAGGCCCAATTAGTGAACCGAGTCTGCTTGTCCTGTTAGATCTGCAACCATATCCAAGTGCCCCACAAACTAATTAGATTAGTAAATAGACTTGGACCCGCGATCATGTTTGTGACCCATCCACGACCCGAATTTAAATTGGCACATTGTGCACCACTAGCAGACAGGCACACGTAGAGCCTGCACTATGCCACCAGGCCCGGTGCAACATTTAGTTATTTTGAACCAACTTGAAATGGCTTGGTTCAGTCCACTAGAAACTTAGAAATAATTTGAAGGCCTTCTAGAATTCGGATCGAGGTGAAACTTGCTACCTCATTATTTGGATGTTCCGAACATAGTAGTGGGATTATTTTAAAGATTTAAAGATCAGAAAGGTACAAACTATAACATTAAAGTCAAAGATCTCAAAGGAGAATTTATTTAAATGTGATAAAATTTACTATTTTATGTAAAGTGGAAAATCAAAAGAAAAATAGTAAAGTGTGAATACTAATCTCACTGTAGATTAACTTAGGGATTCAAAATAAATTCTAAAAAACCACGTAAAAATTCATATGTGTGTTAGTCTTTGTTTGCAATATTTTTATTTTTATCGTACTATTTTTTGTGCAGCAAAAGTGCCTCAATTCAAACGAACTCTCCAACCTTATTCAAAGACCCGATCCACGGGGGCAGACAATCCAGCGCCTGAATAGTTATCATTGGGAAAAAAAGTTTAGGACAAGTTATGGGTATTTAATCTTAAACTAACAGATTAAGCACTTTCAAATTTGTTAATCTGCTTCAAATTAAAATTTTTGTCAGCTTAAGCTCGATTAGGTTTATTTAATCCACGCTGGTTACATACTTGAGGCGTATACATTTGGTTACCAAGTCCACCTCAAAACAGCTAATGAAAAAGAAGTCGGTCGGACTTGGTCACCTGGACCGACCATTTTGATGCCACCCTCGCCCCAGTCCGATAACCGTCTATCCTCCCGCCAATCTAGCCGCCGGGAGCCATCTCAATTCCGCCGCCGACGATTCGCCGACGATCCGTCGCTTCTTCTCCTCCCATCTTCCATGCCAGGTTAGATCCTTTCACATAGAAGATGCATTTTTTCGATTCGTTTTGGGTGTCTTATCAATTGGAATCATATCAAAATATCATCTTTTCTTTGATTGATGGCCGGCATTTGTTGATTTTTTGCTTCTTATGTCATTTAGTAATTGTATTGGTTTTGATTGTGATAGTTTCGTCTTTTTTTAGTGATTTTATGTTTTGAGGTTATCTGTTTAGGTTTGTGATGTAGTTTGTACTTGTTCATGTTTAATGTAGTCACCCTAACATGACAAATAATAAAAATCCACATATAAGCACCTACAAGGAACCACAAAAATGGAATTCTTGCATGTTTGAGTTTGTTGGATTGGTGGTTATGCTCATTACACTACATAATATTACATTTGTCTAGCGTAGCAGCGTGTCGGATTATCTGCTTTGAAGATGTGCACAAGGAAGGGTGGGTGTTTGTTTCCCATGTCAAGAAAAGGATGTGCCTTGCTCTTGTTGTGAAGTTTTAAGCTGAAAATTGTGATGGAAAGGAAGCAAATTGTTGGTGATTTGGATCCTGGGCCACTTTCTGCTGAAGTGCCGGTTGTCAGATTTGGATTTGTGAAGCAAGAGCATAAGAGTGGTTCTCCAGAAGGTTTTACTAAACCCGGGACATCCAGGGAACACGAGAGGTGTGTTGTTGTTTGAGCTGTTAGGTCTCAACTTTTTGAAGCATTGTGAAATTTCATTCAGCTCTTAGGTTATGATTTTGTGATGTGTGTGGGTTTGTCTTTTCAGGGAAGAAAGGAAGATAAGGAAATGGAGGAAAATGATTGGTGTTGGGGGAAGTGATTGGAAGCATTATGTGCGAAGAAGACCTCATGTTGTTAGAAGGCGCATAAGAAAAGGAATTCCGGACTGCGTAGAGGTCTTGTGTGGCAATTAATATCAGGGATTCGAGATCTTTTGCTTACAAATCCAGGGGTTTATGAGGTACTTTTTTGGGGGTTTTTAATAGTTTGTTTGCATTGCAATGCAGCATTGCTACAAAATTCATATTTTTTATAATTGTTTATCATCCTCATTATTTTAGATTATCGCTCTCGATATGGTCTATGTTTTACTGTTTGTCAGTTGTGCTGTGAGTGCTACTCGTTAACCTTATTTTTTGAAGCCTTCTGCCAAGTGATTATAATCTGGAGCCTTTTTTGGACATGCTGCACTGTTCAATGGTTTGTATGTGTTGCCATTATAAGAGTACCGTGTTTTCACTATTCTAAGTATGTTTTTGTTGTGGAGCCAAACACCTTAGTAGTGTGTATCATGTTTTCACCTTGATGAGTAAAACAACAATTTGGCTTCAACTGTGAATTGTGAAGTAGATCTAGTGTAGATGGAAGTTCTCAAAATTTTACTATTGACATGTTGCTCATTTTATATGTCATCTCATGTCACTTGTTTGTCTGTCCATTTTCAGTGTCATATTAAATGACTACAGATTTTTAATCGAAGAAATGTTTTGTACTTACTGTTTTATGAACCAGAACCTTGCAGCTTCTAATTATTGAACAAATCAACCTTCAAATCAAGCTCAGCATAATGCTTATGATTGATGAAAAGTTTATTGGAGTGTGTTATTTTAATTTTCTGAATTGTCTCTGCTTGTTTTTCCTTTTGCAGCAACTAGTTATATATGAAATGTCCTCATCGGAATTGGAAATAATTCGTAATATAAATCGTACTTTTCCAACTCATGTTTTCTTTCAACAAAGGCATGGACCAGGTCAGAGGTCTCTCTACAATGTGTAAAGGCATACTCTGTTTATTATAGAGATGTTGAACACACGCAGGTCTAACAGATTATGAATTTTCTGTCAAAATTGTTTATATGAAATGGTGTGATCTTGTGGAAACTGGTGTTTGATAAATCACATAATATCTCTTCTCCTAAGATGCAGGGGATGGGTTTTTTAGCAGGCTTGCTGCTTCTCTATATGAGTGAAGAGGATGCTTTCTGGTTGTCAGTTGCTTTACTAAAAGGAGCTGTTCATGCACCAATGGAAGGGTTATATCAGGTACCATGACAAATGTGATGAAGTTTCTATGATATGTCTGCATTATATTTTTTTAGATGTAGCCAAAGCATCTGTATCCATTTGAATTTGTGTGCAATTGATAAGCGATACAAAATCCATGTCGCTGACGCAGTTACATGTATATGATGAGATGTCTCATCTATTTCTTTCCATGAGTGGAATTTGTTTTGGTTCTTGATAATGAACTGTGGCTGTGATCAAGAAATTGATTTCCTTTCTTTGGAAGGAAATAGTATCTGCATAAAATGGCATTTCTGACAGGTTTCATGGGACAAACTTACTCTTTATAGTCTCACTATCAGCTCTTTTATTCAGTTTTTTGGAACTACTTTAGGTGGGGTTGCCACTTGTTCAGCAGTACCTTGGCATGTTTGAGCAACTGGTGAAAGAGTATGTGCCAAAGTTGGCCGAACATTTCTCTCTCGAGATGATTAATCCAAGCATGTATGCAAGTCAATGGTTTATAACCGTTTTCTCATATTCTTTTCCTTTTCCTCTAGCCCTCCAGATATGGGACATCTTTCTGTATGAGGTTAGTTTGTTTGGCACCCTTACTTGGTGATGTGATGAATTTATTCTTCCTGGTTTTATGTTGAAGATAAAATTTTCCTCATGTATGTTAAATATATATTTTTATGTCGTTCATTGCAATGTGTGTGTTTCTGGTTTCAGGGTGTTAAGATCGTTTTCCAGGTCGGGCTTGCTTTACTAAGATACTGCCATGATTACTTGGTGAGTTTTCAGTCTGTTATCCATGCAGGTGAGATAATAATAGTGTTGTTCTAATGTGTCGTCTACTTTCTAAGCAGATCAAATTACCATTTGAGAACCTTGTACAGGCTTCGAAGAATTTCCCAGCCGATGCAATGAATCCTGACATATTGCTGCCAATGGCTTTCTCTATGAAGGTATTCCGAGTCATCGTAATTAATGCTTGTTTGTGAATTTCACACTGCCTTAATCGGCTCCATTCTATTAGTAACTGTATCATTTATTTAGAAAATTCTGTGTGGTGTATGCTTAAGCTTTAACCTCTATGTAACTAAGAGCTTCGATGCCCAAAACTTAAAAATGTGGAAGTCTTCACAGTCGAACATGTCACATGTCCACCTCTTTTTGTGCTGTTAGTTGCGTACAAATATGATTATATCGGTCTTGTACATTTTCTATTATCAGTGATCATTTGCTGGCTTCCGTAGGTGAAGAAACGGCCGGATGAGCTTGACCAAGAATACAAAGATAAAAAAGAAACTTCAAAGAAGGCAAAAGAATCATAATCAAAAACAAGAAATGTAGATAATGATGCTGCAGCAGATTGCAAGCTGCGAACTGCTGAAAACATGTAAGATTTGTATATATATGCATGATAACTGAAAAGAGTTCATTTTTTTTAAAAACAATTTTTTTACAATTCATTGTTGTGGAAATATGGTTTCGATGAAGAAATTGTTACCGGTCTCTTCTATTTTAAATCCCTGAAATGAATGTTCTTGGTCAGTTTGAATGACAATTGTAGGTATTACTTACACGGCCTATATCCAAGTGAAGAAAACACATGGATCTTAACTTAAATTTAATAAGTCGTATTGATAAAAGATGAAATTGCTATGAATTTCATAGATCTTAGATTAGTATCCACGTCTCTTCGACCAATTCTACCTAAGTAGGGTTGTTAGCAATTAATCGAGGTTAGATCGATCAATTACAAAACTCGAGATAACTTTACACACTTGTTTTCCCACGAAAGATCAGTAGATGTTGTGAAAATATATGGCATTTACTCTAATCATGAATTAAACAAAAGATTTATGATTAGTGTTTATATGGTCTATGATTGAGATAAGTAATCCATGCAATATGTTAAAAGAGTTGGTAAGTTCTTATAACCATTAATTATTAAAATTTTAAAAATATTATTAATGGTGTTAATTGATTTGGTGGTTGACAATGAATGCTGGTGATGGATGACAAGTATGATAGTGTAATTTACAAATATATCTCAACTATGATTAACATTAATAATTTGAAAAAAAATTATCCCCATTTGGCAAGTATGGGAAAGGATAAGTGGCCAACATTCATGAAAAGCATGTTAGGAGTATGGGGATCTTGGCAACACATATCATGTGTTTCATGTTTTTGCTCTTTTGAAAAGTTTACTTCGTGGTTACGAGTTAAGAGTTAAGGCCCCCAACCATACTCTCTGCACAAATTATGGAGTGCAAAAGAGTAGAGCCCCTGTAGAGGTCGTTGTATTGTCAACAATCAATAAGGTGGCCGACGTCAAATAATATTACACATGGGGTGATTGGTTGTGGGTGTGTTTGCATTAATAATAAGTGGCTAAATTAGTTGTTGAAAAAGACAGATCCCATTGACAGCTGTTTCCATCTCTTAAACATAAGACTTTGAAGGTTTTGAAGTCCATCTAACCTTTTAATCATTGTGCTTAATCATTAGGGGTGAGTATGGTCTGGTTAATCGACCAAACTTAGTTTGAAATAAAAAATTAACCTAATTTAATTCTGTCGATTTAGTCGGTTTTTAGACAAAACCAATCAAATTAAATAAATTAATAAATAGAAAGAAATATATTTACATTAGTTCCTTTTTTTGGTTCAATTTATTGAAAATAACATATTTATATATGTGTAAGAGATGAAAGTTTAATATATTATGTGTTGTGTATTTATTATACAATGTCTTAAATTAAAACATTATTCATGTAAATTTTTGTGATAAATTTATGATTAGCCTCTAAATGTGCGCTATCAATTTTTTATTTGTTGGATAAAACTTAAGAATAATTATAGTAAATACTTAAGAATGAATACTTAATGATATAAAATATCATTTATCATTTTAGCTAGTTTGATTGAATTTCAATTAAAACCAAATTAAATCGAATTCGTTCGGTTTGGTTGATTTGATGAGAAATTGTAGTTTGGTTTTTTGTTAACCAAATTATCTTAATTCAGTTAATTAGGTAAGTAGTTCGTTTTGGTTTTAATCAAATTGCAACCACCTAGCCCAAAGTCCATATAATAGATTAAATCATCTCTTTAAAAGTGATTAACTAAATTTAAGATCTATAATACATTTTTATTTATAAACATGAAGTTACCTTGGTTGTGAAACTAAATTAATAGATCTCACTGACCAAATTGTGAATAAAATGAAAGTTTTTATTTTGACTCTTGGTTGATACGAAAGAAATATAAATGAGATAAAAACTTAAAATAGTTTTTATTAAATTAATGTATATCTAATACATTTTATAAAAAATTAATATATAATTAACATATTTTACGTTTAAATTAATCATCATTATTTTGCTTAAGTCATAATACATGATTAATTTAACATTTTTTGTTATTTCTTACATTTAGAAACAAAATGAAAAAAATTAACTACGCATGAGAGAGCACATTAGTAAACCACTTAGAAGTGGTTGTAATTATTTTGTGTACAAAAAATAAATTACTCAATACATCAAATGTAAACACTATTAATTATTTTTAAAAATTCATATTATTTACATGATTTTTGTGCCAATCAAATAAAAAAATTATTAGTGGTGCAAGGAATGTAGTTATACCTTATTTAAATATAATAATAATATTATTTTTTATTTATAAAATTATATTTGTACTTCTAAAAGCAAACAGTTTTCAAGAAAGTAGTTCAGTAAAATTTAACATTTTTAATATTTTTTAAATAGTTAAAAATATTTAATTATTTTATTTTATTTTAATTTGAAACGGCCATTTTAAATAAATCGGCGGCCACTTTCTTTTTATATATAATTACTTATTGTGAAATGATTTTAATGCTTTTCTTTAAAGTACTTTTTTCAACAAACACATAAAATATATATTATTATTTTTAATGCTTTTTATTAAAGTACTTTAAACATAGAATTAAAGCACTCGGATTCTATCTTTGTAGTCAAAGCTTGTTTCGGGCATCACGGTACGCATACAATACACGTAAATAAATAAATAATATTTATGAATTTAATTATTATTTTTAATTTTAATAAAAATATGAAACTATACCTATTTTTATTAATAAAAGAAAATTTCAAATCACACTTTGACAAAAGTAAAAAAGATTTTAATCCATCAAAACATAATAAAAATTTAAATACATCATTATAATTTATTTCTTATTTATTATACCTTATCTTTAAAACTAGAGTCTATTTTTTAGTATCAAATTAGTTAATATAGAAGAAGTTTTTAATTTGGCTAGAATTATATGATAATTTTTTCTAATAATATTTAAACATAATCTAAATAATTCTCGTATAATTATGAACTTATCATGAGGCTAGATATAAATATTGAATATATGCGTAATATTTCATAGAGAACTAATTTTTTTATGATTTATTAAGCTAATAGGAAATGATTAATACAATGAAGATTTATAATTCGAGTAAGATTATTGTAATTTAAAGTTTTTTCTAAGGTAACTAGTCAAAACTAAAATAAATAGTTAATTATAAATCCGTGAAGTTATATATTTAAAATTTAAAAGTATATATATATTTAAAAATATTAAAAGTATATATTAAAAATAAATAAATACATAAATAAAGGAAAATAAAAATAAAATTTTCCTTTAAAAAAAAGTCTTAAAAGAAAAGAGGTAAGCAACGTGGCCACGCCCACCCCTCACCTTTCTTCCCCTCCAAGGCAGTTAGTTGTATGGCATGATTAGATATTGCGCACGCAGTTAAGGATACCAGTTCTGTTTGGCCGTTGATGATCAGATAATCAACGGTCAAAATTTCTGTGATTTTCACGTGCGTTCGTTGTTGGCGGACGCAATATATTTTGAAAAGAACTTCAAACCCTCGACTCCCTCGTAGTGATAAAACCAACCACCATCGTCGTCGTCGTTGGTTCTTCCCCAGACCGAGTAAGTCCCCCAAGAAGCACCCAAACCATGACCGTCCTCGCCCTCCTCCTCCACAAGCTCCGCTCCAAACAACCCTACCACTCCTCCACCACCACCTCTCCACCACCCCCATCCTCCCTGGACTCCCTCGACGACGCCACCCTCGCCCGCCTCCTCTCCCTCCTCCCCCTCCCCGACCTCTGCCGCGCCCGGGCCCTCTCCCGCCGCTTCTGTAACCTCATCCACGGCCACCGACTGCTCAACCGCCGCCGCCTCCGCTCCCTCCTCCTCCCCGGCTGCTCCCCGGGATCCCTCCCTCCCACCCCCGCCTTCCCCCTACCCCCGGACTCCCTTCTCCTCGCCTCCGCCCCCGGCCTCCTCCTCCTCCTCCTCCGCCACTCCTCCGACGGACAGCTACTCGCCTTCGACCCCGCCACGCGAGAGTCCGTACAAATCCCCACTTCAAAACACGGCTCGTCTTCCGATCCCGACGCGTTCTTCTTCGGCCTCGTCGCCGACTCCCCCGCCGGGGGCGGATTGGCGGATTTCATCGTGGTGAGAGGATGCATAGACAAGAAAAGCGGCGCTGCCAGCGCTGCTGCGTGGGGGATGTACAAATTCGAGTTGTTCTCGTCGGAGAAAGGGGAGTGGCGTGGGTTGAAGAAGGTGTCGGCGGACGTGGCCGTGAAATTCGGGACGACGCATCGTGGCGGGGTTTTCCTCGACGGCGCGATGCACTGGCTGGGGCGACTGGAAGCAGATTCCCACGTCCTCGCCCTTGATCTCCGCCGGGGGACTGCTCGGAAAATGCAGGTGCCGGCGGCGGAGATCGGGTGGCTCGGGGAGATCGACGGGTCGCTGAACGTCGGTAGAGTTCGCGGATTTGTGCTTGAGTTGTGGACACTGACGGATTACCTCAATGTCGAGTGGTCTCGTCTCTGCCGCGTGAAGTTCGCCGCGCCTGCGCCGGAGCCGGTTGGGTTGTTGGGGTTTTGGGGAAGGCCGCGGTGATGGTGACAGCGGGGGGAGGGTCGTGGAGTACGATGTGGAGGAGGAGAGGTGGGGGGAGGGGGAGTTGGGGGTGGTGGTGGGGGCAACGCAGTGGGCGATGCCGTTCTCTGTCGCGCCGGTTGGGCCGCCGCACTGGGACGAGGACTGGGTGGTGGTGCCGGCGGAGGAGCTGGAGGAGGAGGCTGCCGCGGCGATGCTGCAGTACGACATGCTCGCCTCGATTCTCCAGGAATGAGGTGAAGATGGATTTGCATATATTTTTAGAGATTTTAGGTATCTTAGAAATTGATTCTTGTGTTAATAATATACATTTGGGATATGATTCGTTTCTATAGATTTATGATTGATGTTTACTTGATCGGCCATTGTTTCTCTTCCTTTAAGGTCGTGGAACACGGTCGAAATTATTGTTTCTATGAATCTGATTAGTTGCAACATGATTTTTTCTTTCGTATGACAATATTATTCATATTCGTTGTATGAAATGAGGTGGGGCAATGGATGAGAGAAAAGATGGAAGTTAATAGATTGCCTAGCCTAGCATAAATAAGGTGAAGAAGAATCGATTTTTGCCTAAATTGCATATTCTAGTTCTGTTTTAGAAATTTTAGGAATTGATACTGTGTCAATATATTCATTTGGGATGTGGATCGAATGGTGTATTAATTTGGGTAGATTTATCATGTTTACTTGATCGGCCCGTGCTTCTCTTCCGTTTTGTGACTGTGGAACAGGGTTGAAATTATTTCTCTGAATCTAATTTGGTTGTTCACGATTTGAGTTCATTTCAATCTGCAAATGTTTGGTCTATTCAAAGTTTAGCATCTCTACATTGTGCCCATCAAGGTTGGATGGGGAAATTGCTTTGTTTTGGTTGTGGGATCTTGCGTGGAAAGATGAGCAGCTCAGATTAGTGGGACTCCTTGTTTGTGTTGTTTTCAGCTAATGAGTCATGGCGTGTGTGCTTCTGCAGTCGTTTTGTTCACATGCTTGCATCATTATTATATTCATCAAGGTCGGTTTTATATATAATTTTGCAAGCTATATCGTTCTGGCTCTGGGTTCTTACCTGGGAAGATGGAAGATTTGCTAGACTTGCAGACCATCAGCAATGTGTTTTAGCATGTTTTGCTGGTGATTTTCATGCGCAAAATTCATACCGAATTGGAAAGTTGAATTATTTTCGTTACAGGCATAGGTATGATCAGGCGATGCTGGAATTTTAGCCTAATTCAATAGGCTATCTGTTTTCGTTTAATGATGTTTATACGTCTGTATCAAGGAATGGCGGTGGAAGCTACCATGTTTTTTGCGTGCGTTAAGAACATCAAAGCTTGAAAGTTTGAAGTCGTTGTCGTCTTATCTGGAGCTTTTCATGGCTTGTCAGGCTTATTGTCTTATTATTTGTGTTTGGGTATACGAAGTGCGTGCGTGCCCCAATTGTGGAATTTGGAATGGGACTCCATTTTTTACTACTGAAAGATGGAATTACACGACGGGTTGTCCAGAAAATGTAAAGATGATGCCGTCTTTTAGGAACAGAGATGATCTGAGTGCAGAGAATTCACTTGTGTGGATATGAATGAATTGACGCGATATGGGAACAATAACTACTACATACATGCTTCGGAAAATATTAAACCACTCCATCTTACATGGTCCCAATTTTCTTTATAGGGAGAAAGTTTTAATTTAGACTTAGTGCCCAGCAATGACCTTGGAATTTTATATGACGTAAACAGGAGGCGGATAGTCGTGACAACGTGCTTTAAACTTTGTAGTTTATATTTGTGTCATTTTGTCTTAATCCCATCACATCTCAGTTTCATTAGTAGAAAAAGTTCAATTTATTTTAGCTTAAATATCCAATTAATGGATTTCAATTCGCAAGGAGGCCCAATTTAATTAAAATTGGCACTCAATTTGTTTTAGGTAATCACACAGTATTAAGCAAGTTAATCATATTATGTCTTTTTGTCCTACTCTACTACTTTGCCTAATTAACTATTCATCAAGTTACTTAGAGGCATTACCCCTAATTCAGGGTTTTGTTCTTCAAGGGCTTGTTCCAAGAAAATTGGGAAAGGCCGGTGAAATTAGGGATTTGAGATGATAGGATTGATGACTTGGGGATTAATTGAGTGCAAAATTAAGATTGCAATACTCGATTTGGACTTAAACTAAGGTTAAATCTTAGTCTAGGGTTGCAATACTCTGTGAGAAGATGGTTTCTCCTTGAATCAGGGACAAGAAAACAAGAGATAAGCTAAATTCTTACTTTGATTCGTTTTTCTGTAAATCCAAAATATTTTTCATGGCATCTATTCATAAAAAAACCCTATTGGGCTTAACGACTTACAACTCCTGTTAAAATCCTGATGGTCTTGATTTTCGTTAGCCCACGCCCTAATGGGCCCATGTTTTGCACCTAACAGTATCACACCTTTAAAACATCACTCGAGCAAAATTTTGGACGAGACATGGTTGAGTGTAAGTCTTGTTAACCATTGCTGACTGTGGAAACTGTCCCAATCTTGTTTGTGGAAAAGGAGCTTTGGTGTCACCAATTATCAAGTGCTGTTCTTTCACATGTAGAACTTGCCTTGTGCTACCTGTACCTTTCAGAGAGGTGCATGCATTCTTTCTCTATCACAAGACCTGTGTTTGTCCTTTCCTTTTTTATATATCGAAGTTGTTGCCTACTGAAGAGGAGCTTGGAGCTGTAAACAATGGTGAAGCTATCAGGTCAACCAATCAAGGCTTTGCTAGTTGTTCCAGGATTTCTACCATCCACACAAAACAAGGTCTCGTTCAAGTTGCCAAGGAATTATTTGGCCAATTAGCTTTACAGGCATTGATTGAGGTGGGTTGTTTAGTGTTTATCTGCTTCAATGGTTACTTGTTATAATTACGTACCTCTGCTTCAATAGCAACTAATTACACTTTACCTCACTTTTATTTTATATGATTTTTGGTCGGTAACACTTAGCCAACTTACAAATAGCTTATTAATTTTTTAGAAAAAAACCCATTTTGCAAATACCATGAATCTTACATTTACTAAAAACCAAACCAGATAATTTTGTAACTACAACCAAGCCAACATATCTTGCGCTATTCACTACACAGACTAATATGTCCACAAGCAGTAATTTGGAAGGGAGAAGGAAAGGCAAAAACAGATGATAAAAACCAGATTTATCATCATGTATATGACAATGTTTATCTACTTTCAAGAGTTTTTTTTCTTACTGCTGTCTAAACATCCATTTCAGAACCTTAGAACCTTTCTTGCTCCCTCTACCAGCTATCTCATTAACTGTGATCCGACAAGAAGTAGCTCTGCTAACAGCATCAATTCCTTTGTTTTCTCTCAAACCAGGCCTTGTTTTGGAAGAGAGCAGCTCAACATTCAAGTCGAAGAACTCCGAGTCCGTTTCATCGCCCTCCTCTTCAACAGTCACTCTGCTCACCTTCCATGCAGGTTTGCTCTTGATCACCTCGCATTCTTTTGTTAATCTGGCCTTCTGAGACCGTCCCAAATGATCCGAATCCCATGTTTTGCAATTACCATCTGACCTTCTTCCCAGCACTTCAACTCCACACTCGCTCTTCTTCCTAGAGAACCAACCCAGGTGCCAGAAACTGCTCCTCCTTCCATCCATGCAAGTGCTGCTGCTTCTCTTGAGAGGGTGTCTTGCATGATTCAATGTGGGTCGATCCTCATTAACAATGTTGTTGTGCATGACAAAAGAAATGGGGCCAACTTCTACAGAATTGCGATTGGATGATATATCAGAGCAGTTGCAGGAAGTGAGCCGGTGCTCCCCACAATCAGAGCACACAAGCTTGAGTAAACGCTCTTTGAGGCACGAGGCACATATCCCCACTCTAGAAGATGAAGGGTGCTTTGGACATGGAGGTTCTGATTGTGAAGGGAAGTCCTGTGGAACTAGTACTGCTTTTCCTCTGCTCTTCATGATTGCATGCATCTTTATCTTGCCTCTCTTGGGATGAGAAGGAAGAGGAGTAGGAGTGTGGTGGGGAAGTTCAAAAACTGTTCAAGAGTTTATATAATGAGAAAGATTGTAGTAATTCAACAACCAGCATCAGATTTGAATAGAAAAAGAGATGTTCAAAGAAGGGTAAATGGAATTAAAGTGGTTCCGCACATCCTAGAGCCCAGAGCTACAAGAAAGAAAGATGCATGGTCTTAAAGATGGTCTTCTATTTTTCCTAACATATCTCTATCAACAAGATAAAGACCAAAAGACTCCAACAAGCTTCAAAGCCTTCATATACAAGTTTTGGTTGTAATCCATAATCTATCCATCAATTATAACCAGAAGCTAAAAGAGAAGAAGAACAAGTACCTTATAGAATATAGAACTAGTGCATACACTTGAAGAACTTCAAACGGAGAAGATTCGGAGGCAGAGGAAGCTAAAATTGGTTGGCTTAATAGACGAGATAGCGTAACCTTTACGTTATGTTTGGAGCTTCTGTGACTGTTGCTGATAGGTTACCACCTTATGAATGTAGCAATCCACACCGTGGACAACATAGGGCCGTATGTCAGATACATTTGTACCTTAGGTGGGCAAATCTTAATTCTTCAAAAACACTTTTCCTTCATTCTTTTTTCTCTTCTATTGCGTCTTATCTCTTCTTGCCTTCCTTTTCAGAGAGATCAGAGTCATCAGACTAAGATTTCCTTACTGCATTTGACAGATGTCCTCATTCCACCATTGCTGTCATTTCACTTTCATTCATTTATGATGAACGCTTGTGATATAACCGAAAACCCATTGAGTTTCATAGGTTTATATGGAGAGAGGTTTTGGGTCTCTCTTGTTTTTGCAGTGAGCTTTGCTTCTTGGTGGGATCATCATGGATTGGAGTTGGTTGCGCAGTGACACACCCACGGAGAGTTTATCATCATTATTGTCATCAAGAAATGAGGTGTTTCATGTTTGTGTTAGAGATTGGGATCTGGTAAAGTTGGTTTGTTTTGGTGACGTTTCACGTTGGTAGTATATTGCACAGGGGGAAGACGCAATGATGTAATGCAACGGATCACTTCTTAAGTTCTATCTACTTAAGACAGACTTTTAAGCATTGAAGCTTGAAATTTTTTCGCAACAATTGTGCAGCTATCTACAATCTTTAATTTTAACTGTAAGAAGAAATTTCAGTGGCATTGCCATCCAAGAAAATTCAATCTTTTCTTTTTTTGATAATTTTGAAATTTTCAAATATATTATTCAAAATTTTCGGAGAAAAAGGGACACTAAAATCTCGCTATAAGAAAATAATATTTGTATTTTCAAAATTTATTTTAAGAATTTACGTTATATTTTGTGAAGATTAAATAGCACAACTTCTAATATTTTAAGAGCCATCAAAGTGACCAAAAGGTGAGGTTAGAAACCTACACAGCACAACTCTCTATGTGTCGATGACACAAATCCATGCATGTAGTTGTATAGTGATTTCGATAGACTAAAATTGACATTGAACAGCTAATTGGAGCAATGCCCAACATCTGAAAAATGATTATGGATTATGCAGTTGATTAGACTTTGAGAATGAATGATTGCAAATGCACCCAAAGTTAGGTGAGTCAACAGTGAATGGCCCTACCCAACCCCTTTATATGGCCTGCCCTTACCCAATTCCACAGGCATGCAACATCCATACCAATTACTACAGCTTTGTTCCAACTAAAAACTCCATTGAATTTGAATAAATATAAGAAAAAAAAAGAAATAAAGAAGAAAAAATACTGACAGTCTGCCCAAGAGAGAAAACTAAATCAAAATTCTGAGGGATCAAAACAGCAACTTAATCGTCAACAATCATGTTGCGTGTGCATGAATAATTCACAGCCTAGCGTAATCTAATTGTGAACTATTTTTCAAGAGTGGTAGAAGCGGGTGATAACAATTTTATGAACTCTATGCTGTTTTATGATATTGTAGATTTGGGTACCTTGCAATTGGCTCAATTTTGTTAATAAAATAAATCATGTATGTTTAAGAGATTAATGCTGGAAATATTTTACCCATGCCCAATCCATTTCACAGATCTAGTTAGCACACGAAAACCCCTCCAACAGTAGTTTCGTGTCTCCTTCAAATGGACTAGTACTACCGCTCATGGTTGCATGAATCGAAATCGAAATCGGAATCGGTTTTTCAGGGAGTCAGAATCGGAATCGGAATCGGTCTGAATCGGCCAGGAATCGGTTCAGTTGAATCGGTCCAAATTAGTTTAATCGGTCATATATAATAATTTGACAATTCATAATATAAATATATTAAGATTAGGTATTGATGTTATTTTGATATTATTCTGTGTATTATAGTTTATGATATTTTTAAATATTTTTAAAGATTTTCTTAAAATTATTTAGAATTAATTATTATTTTTAACTCGAGTTAGACTCGAGTCAACTTTTAATTACGAGAATGCCACCCTCCACTCTTTACCCCCGCCGCCACCGGCGGCCCGGTCGGCGGTGAGTCTCGCGGCGGCGATGTCGGAGGATGTCGGCAAACCGATTCCGATTTAAATCAGCCAATTCCGATTCCGAATTAAATCAATCGGAATCGGCCGAACTCGGGTGATTCGGTGACCGATTTGGGGCCGACCGATTCGACCCCGAAATAGGATCGGCGCGATGCCGATCCGATTTAAATCGGCTGATTCCGCACGAAATCGGAATGGCCGATTCGTGCATCAAGAGCTACCGCTACGAGTCTACCACAACGCATAACAGAATACACCAACCAAACCAACAATGAAAGCTACTAGGGCCGAGCATGAGCCTGAGTCCACTTGAGTTTTCCCCAATTCAAAGTTGGTTGATACATGAAACGAACTGAGTTTCAAGTTGTATGGCTTCGACTCGAGTTATTTTAGTTCGAGTTCGAGGTGAGTCTGATCAAATTTGAATTGAACATTAATTTTGTTTGAATTTCATCACCATAAATTTGAAGAACTAGTTTCTTTTCTATAATGCAATATTTTTATTTTTATTTTTTTGGAAAAATATAAATGATAACCTTTATAGTTGATATAATAACTATTAGATTATTGTGATATAATTATTTTTGTACTAAATTATCATTTTTAATGTTATATATTATCTATGTATTGTTAAAGAAAAAAATCACTAAAGTGCTATATAAAACATTAAGTCGATTTGAGCCAAGTTTTAAGTCAAATCGAATTTTTTAGTTGAATCAAATCAAGTTTGATATAACTCAAAACTAATTCTATTGTAATCAAGTCGAATCAATTTTTTTAAGATCGAGCTTTTTATCAAGCTTAAAATTAAACGAGTTTGAGTTAAGTCAAAGTCACAAAAACTTGCTAACTAACTCGACTCGTGGGCAACCCTAAAAGCTACCTTTTCTTCCTCCTCACCAATTCTCTCCTCGTTTTAGCATTATACCTCCTAGCAAACACAATGGCGGAGCTATTAGTAGAGTATAAGAGCAAGTATTCATGACGGATCAGACAAGTCTTCTTCAAACGATACACGCTCTTCACCAGTGCCAGAAGGAAAGTTCCATAACAAGCAGTTCAAACCTTGCACAGGTTCTGGACCTTGCAAGATGAAGAAGCCTCGCATGCCAGAAAACCTACCTGACGCCCTTCGGCGTAAAACCATTTTATTTCAACCTGTGTTTTAGATTGCAACAGGTGCAAGGTCTATTGCAAACCTCTCCCTTCGCTCTGTGTTGAGCTATTCCATGAACTACGCTCCTCCAATGTTGGAAACTTGAAACACGAGTGTACGTTCTGCAAATTTCTTCTCCAGTACTCATGTATGATCTATCGGCTGCTTGAATAAGCAATAATCCGACGAGTTCACCTCCATCTCAATACTAGTTCAAGCTTGACAAATAACTTTCTTTTCAAGGAAAAGAACTGGGAATAAATAACATGATCTTCATTTCCCTATATTTGTTCCGTAAAGATCAGGCTGCATCAGACCAACTAGCAACAAGCGGGCAACAGCGTTTATACACTAACAAATACCACTAAAAGATGCACATACAAAGAAATTGAGAAGATGAATTGATCAAAATAGGGGGAAAATCATATAACAAAGTATGGCAATTCTTAATCATGACATTGTGTTTAATTGTAGCATATAATGGCCAAAGATAACACTTATAATTGGCTTGTACAAAACTTGATGCAAATAAGCTCCAAAAAACACAAAGGTGACCTCTGACTACCGTTATATTTTACATCATAGCTTTCCAAATTGAATGTGATCAAACAATTTATGTAACTATGCACTGCTCAATTGAAAGAATTTTACAAGTAACAAGCTGTATGAAGTAAAAACAATGATATTGTAAGAGCTAATCAAAATTAAAGGCTGGAAAAACCTCATAAACTTCAATATACTAGCAGCCAACAGTATGACCCTCCTTTGCTACAGAAGTGACTCGGAGAATGGCTTGTGCATCTAAAGGGGAGAGCTTTTGTTTGACAAAAATTTGCCCATGTATGTACCTCTGACAAATTGGATTCTTGTGACGACAAAATATTGAACTTCTCATATACAGTTTTCAGTTCCAAAGAAAGTGACCGTGCTGCCTCTCTTGATTCAGGAAGCTGGTCTCTGAGTTGTGAAGCTGCTACTAGAATTAATTTATCAATGCCATAGGCATTTATACCATCTGTTCCCTGCAAAAAGGATTTTAAAACCTTGAATATAAAATTTGCCTTAACATGTATATATATGTATATATATACAAAAAAATTTCTCATGTGTATTCCTATTTAAAACAACAGAGCATTATCAACAAAATACACAAGGTTCAAATCAAAACTTGCTGCATAGTAAATGTCTACAAACAATAACCTTGATGTGGCACAAGCCTTTAGTCCGATACTCCTATTACAATCAGAGCATTAAATTTTCGTGATCAAACATAATTACTGTGATATCCTTGAAAATAATAAAGACAGCAAACAATAACCTTGATGAGGTGCAAGCCTGTGTACAATAAGATCTTCCATAAAGGACAAAGTATATATATCGTCTCATCCTAAAAATTCAAAAAAAAAATCTAATACCAAAACAAACAATTGAAAATTTTCTTATAGAAAGTATACATGTTACATAAAATGGGAGCAACTAACTCTATAAAATTAAAATTGTAAAGCTCCATAAACTAAAAATTGTACAGCTTAATCAATAAATATTAGAAGCAAATGACTTTACCATCTGTGGTACACTGCAGGAGAAACACATTGCAGCCTTTGCACGTATACGAGGATTCTTGTGCGTCAAATATGGCTGCAACTTATCTAAGAGTACGTCTGGAGAAACAAATTTTGTCATTGTCGACAAAGCCCTCTCTGCAGCCTCACAAACAAAACGCTTATCCTGTGCTGATTTTAAAAGAAGTTGCACAAGCTGCAATCAAATTGACATGATATTAAAAGCCAACATTCTCATAAATAGTAACACAAACAAAATGAAAACAAGGAGCAGCAGTAGCTTATATGAAAAAAAAAATCAAAGAATGAGAGACAAAATCATACAAGAGGGTCAAATAAATCAACTATTTGGTTGCTATAAACACTGAATATGTCGGCAGAGGTCATTATAGCAGTCTTGCAAAGTGCACTTCTAGGACTTTTCATTGATTTAACAACAAGTGACACGACTTTGGGCCTGCACATTGAACATATAAAAGCCATTATATAGAAGAACAAACAGAAAAAAACACATTCAAAATCGTTAAACAACACCTAAAAAATTTCTTTTTCTAATAATAGAGTGACCCCTGCGTTGCCCCCTACACGTTCAACAAGTCTGTTAGCTTCCTCTTGAACAATGTTACAATCCCCTAACCCCATTCCTTGAATCACAAGAAAAGAACAAGTGGTTACCAAATAGAGGTTGGAGACTAATTAATATAAGAGTAAGAACTTCAGCTTGTAGACATCAGCTGATGCACTTCTGCAGCCTACAGACATGTTCCTCTCAATAAGAATCATGAGGTCACTATATATTGAAAAACTTACAGCATTTCCAGCATGCCTTCCTTGTGAAAAATTGATACTCGACGTACATCATTGAGAGATTCACATACCACAATCCAGTCTTTAGAGTCTAGTCGCTCTAACAATGACTATAAAGCAGAAAAGAAGTGTATGCTATAAAAAGAGAACTAAAGCGTAGCCATATAAATCAGATGCAACACATCAAAAAGAGCCGATACTACATACACTCAGACTAGTATCAACGTCTTCAACATCAGTAAGGTTCTCTGATTCAATGTATTCAGTTTCTGGATTGACTGCCTTTATTTCAGTGCTTCCAGATGCATCACTAATAAGTGCCGCTGAAAACTCTGAAGCAGAATTTGCTGTTTGCTTTAAGCCATTCTTTTTATTGACTGTGTGCCCGGTTTCATCCTTAATTGATGTCTCCTTAGTGCAGCCTTCACTTTTATCACTTATATCCACCATGTCTGACGAGTTATCAAGTAACCCAAGAGTTTTGTCGGACATGGTTCAAAAACCTACAGTATAACAGGCTAGGAAGAAGAGTCAGCATGCACTGAAAAACCGAACAATGGAAAGCAATAAAACAATATGATCAGTCCAACTCAACTTGAATAATTTTCAGCATTAACACTAAACAATACTGCCATTTATAATAAAAAGGGGATCCTAGCTTAGGATCCTCGACACCAACAGCCTTTCACTATATGGTTGAAAAAGAAGCAGTAGTAGTAGTCAGAACATTGAACATGGGTAATTAATGCTTGAATAAAAAAACCATTTCTTCCAACAACGGCACAAGAAATAGTTACAAAATTTTGCCCAAAAGTCATCAGATGCAGTTATAGGATTCATAAGAAGGCTAATCATGACAACCTTAAATAATCACGATAGATAACAACACTCCTTGAAGAGCTCTTAGAAATGATCATATTCAAATATGATTTGGCAGGCACCCCGTTACAGATACTATACTACAGAGTGTTTTCTAAAGTACTTCAACGTGCATAAATGTTAATGCATACTTTTAAAAATTGGTTATTTGCTCATTTGCAAACGATTGCGGGAACCATATCTCGCAAATCCAAAACACCTCCTGCGATTTCTAGCAGTCTAATCCACTTTAAATATTCACATTACCAACCAATACACAGTTGACAAGAGGCTGACCACTTAAGAACAGAGAAAGAGACCAACAGACACTTCAATAAAATCAATTCTAAGCACAAAACCATCCACCACAAGCACAAACAGAATCAATACTCAACACTACAATCTTAGGGAAAAAAGAAGCAAATCACAAGTCCAAATCAAGTCCAGACAACTAGCTAGATCAAGGAAATGCTAACGCAACATCCGATCAAAGCAGCACTCAAACTGTTGTACTCCAACAAGCAGTCCTACAAACACTCAAATGCTCAAGAACAAAACAAGGCACAACATACTTCACAACTCCAGATCTCCACAACACAACGAACAAGATCCAAACCCCCACAACACCACCCAACCTCGCCCGATCAAACACCCCCAAACTCCAATCAAGAAAGCATTCCCAAAAAACTGCAAAAACAACACTCAACTTCCACAACCAACGGGGGCACGAAGAAAACGATTACCAGCGAGGAACACGGATCGGCCGCCGAAAAATGCGGACGAAGAAGATCAGACCAGAGCCGGGACGGGCATACCGCGGCCGTTCTGGGGCGGGTAGGCGGGGACGGCGAAAGCGGAGGCGGAGGGGGAGGAGAGTTCGCCGGAGCACGGCGGTTTCCGGCGGCGGAGCGGCGTGCCCGGCGGCGGTGTCCTCGGCGGTGATGATTGGGGGATGGTTAAAATGGTAAAAGGTCAATGGGGGAGGAATGTGGTTATGGGGATTAATTAAGTGTGATTAGGGCGGTTAATTTTGAATTTACTGGGCTACTTTTGGCTTCTTAATTTGGGAAGTTACTGCAGTAAGTCCGGGTAAATCAAAGGAAAAAATAAAATAAAATTAAGAAATAAAAAAATCACCGATTTTTACAACCTCATTCATTTAATATAAGGTTATTTTTTTTACTTATTTTGACATCTAGGCAAAATATTTAATGGTTTTACTCTTTGCCATCTTAAGCTGAAAATATAATATATTTTTAAAATTTTTGACCACTATAGGTAAAAAATATATGAAAAAAAACAAGTTGAATGCTTGATTCTCTAATATTGTCAGTAAAATATATTCGTTAAAGATAGATGTGTACTAAGTAAAATAGTTTGAAGTTGACTTGATGTGAACTCGAAGGTAAATAAATTAATCAAATTCAATCCTGATTCTTTTATTTAACGAACATTCTTACTTTTAACTAGGTTTACCTAATAATGACATTATTGTCATGATAAGGTTAGTGTTGACATCCTCATGATTAGAAGTGTATTTAAGATAATATATATTTTAAATTGATGTCCATAAAAGATTTGTTCCATTTGTTCACTAGGGCGACCGGTTATGTAAAACTCGTGACTCGAGTTAGGGTTTTACGTTTTTGAACCAGTCGGTTCGACCGTTAGTTCCGAGTCGAGTCAGTTTCATGAACCGCGTGCTTAGTCGAGACCAGCCGTGAGTTATGAGCGATGAGAGTCAGGTGTACCTGAATATATGATGATAACATCGAGAAGATGGTAAGAAATGAGTTATCAGAATATATGAAAGTATGCAGTATTTTTTCTTTTTATATGTTTGATCGGAGAAATAGTTTTAGGCCGAATAATGCGTTAGGATGCGTTGGATTATATTCGGGTGGGTTATTAGTTATAGAGCATGTCATTTGGATGTTGTTGTGTTTGTTTTATTTTATGGAATTTTTCCATATTTTTCTAGATTTTTTTAGAATTTATTACGAACTAGTTATTATTTTGACTCGAGTCGGAATCGAGTCAATACTTATTTACGAAACTGCCACTAGAGCATTTCTTCATCTTTCCCGACCCTTCTTCACCAAAACCCTCGCCGCCCACTTCGTTAGTCGCCGCCACCGCCGTCGACTGCCGCCCCGCCGCCGGAACCAACCGCCCGTCGTCCCCTCGCCGTCGCTGTGCCGCCACAACCAACCCCGGCCAGCGATCGCCTGCCTGCGTGCCGCCGCGACTCCACGAGGCCGCCTCGGCCGTCGCCGCTTCGGGCTGGATTCCGCCGCCGTCCGGGCCGCTCCGCCGCCGCTGTGACCCTGACGAGTACCCTCTCGCCGTCGCCGACATTTCCCCCACCATCCCGAGCGCCGTCGAGGCCGGCCGCAGCCCCGATCGGAGCACACAGCCGCCGCCGCCCGTTTTCAACACCGCCGCTGACGGCCATTGCCGCCTCGGCTACCCTGTTTGACACCACCATTGGACCAAGCTCGTCAAGCTGGTGCCGATAGACCCCCTGATTGCCCGTCCCGAATCATCGCGGAAAACTGCCGGAATCCGCCGGAAAACCGCCGACACTCGCCGGAAAACCGCCGGAACCGCCGGAACCGTCGAAAAATTGGATTCGTGGGAAATTCGCCGGATCATCCGCCGAACGCACCTGGTCCAATCTGATCGGACTTCGGACGTCGCTAGGTGCCGAATTCGAGTTTTGAGCCACGAAACGGAAACCCTAGCCGTCGCCGATTTTCGACGACGCGAGGTATAATTTATTTTAATTTAATTATTTAAAAATATTGATTATTAGAATTGCATGCTAGGATTGGTGAATTGTATGTTATAATAATATATATAAATGTAGATTTGATTAAGGATAAAATATGAAATTGTTTGATTGAGTGGTGTTAAAAATGGAGGCTAAGAAATTAATTAGGGTAACTAGGCGATGATCACGATCTAATGCAAATTAGCCTAAGTAGACTTGCTAGAATTGATATAGGTTGATGTGTGTTGATTGATGCTGTGATTGTGTTGATTGTGTGTGCATGCTATAGGATGTGTGATTCATCATGCGGGCGTTAGTTTTTAGCTTGATTGTGTAGGTACGGTGTACGAGCTCGCCGCCTAGGCGCGTGGACCCGTTTGGAGCTTCTACCAGGTCCGTTTAGGACTCGTTCTCTATTTTACGCTATTCCATTGTGTATTTAATTTATCATGTGCAGGACGAGTTAAGTGGCGTTTTATCGGATCCCACTTAACTCGGGTCATTTAGCCAACAGTTCTTTTCCGGATTAATAACCCTCGAGGATGAGATCCCTCGAGTTTGTTTTCGAACTTCAGATCCAGCTCATGTTGCCTTCGGGCCTATTGTATAAATCCCAACCCAGACCTATATATATGTATAGTTTTCGTGTTTTTGTGAGAGAGTGAATGAGGGAAATCCGACTACCGTGCTACGCGAGCGGGCACGTGTGTGTCGATAGTGGGCTCTGGAATGGTGTGCGGGCCGTTTCATTCCCGAGGGATCCTGACAACTCCACCTTTGAGTTCCTCAAACCTGGAGAAGTGTGGAGGTTCACGGGTACTGCATTGCAGCGCATGTCTAGACTTGTGGTTTCAAAGGGTACTGAAGGCGACTGCCTGAGAGTACTCGGCCTTCGTGCTCAAGGCCAGGAGTAATATGGAAGGTGCAGAGGGCGGAAAGGAATGAGATTTGACGCGAGAAGCAATAGAGAAATGGCCGAGGCATGAGAATGTGAAAGATAGGGGGACGCTGTCGACCCGAGGGCGACGGCTCCCGTATGTGCCCTGATGAGAGTTCTTGAGGAAGTATATGGTTTTGATTCAACAGGAGAGTTTGCTCTCCTGTGCCAGATTGATATTAGTTATTTTCCGGGCCGGTAACACTCGTTACTGACGGTTTTTCTATATATATGTAGGTGAGGAATGTGAGCGATGAAAGCTGTCGGGACTGCGGAGGAGCAGCACGGAACCGCTCACACATGTACCTGCCGTGTGTAATCTATAATGACGGTGTGTTATTGCTACGTGAATGATAATTTTGATGTGTTTGTTTAGATAAATTGCTTGATATGAAATGAATGGATAAATATGAATGAGTAGGGAGCCTTGGAGTTCAGACTCGGCTCGAGTAAAAACGAATGAGATAATGATTTAATGTCATGGTAGATTGTTATGTGTTATCGTATTTTATAAAATAGTATATATTTTCTTTTGGTTTCTCATTTATTATTTTGTCTTATTTTGCTTGTACATCATAGCATGCATGTAGGACCGCTTTAGAACCCAATTATTCCCATTCATGCATTTCACATTTGCATCTCCATCTTGAAACGCCGAGAGTAGATCCTGGTCGGCTTAACCGAATCTAGTAGATTAGCGAATGGTTCGGTCGCCAATGACATTTCCGGGTTGGTTCACGGGTGAACTGAAACGGGGTGTTACATGTTAGCAAAATATTAATGTAAATGATATAAAAATTTTAAAATAGTTAATTTTATAAAAAATAATTATCTTTAATAAAAAAATATATATAAAATAATATTAAATTATTAGAGTATAAATTAATCATGCTTACCTAGTGTAGCCCATCCACGTGCTTTGTCATAATTATATTATTATATCTAAAAATATTAATTTTAATTTGATTATTGATGATGTTGGGTTACTAAAAATTATCATAATTAATTTAAACAAAATATACATTTTCAAAATACAACAACATTTAGTAAAATTTGTATATATATTTACACGAACTATGCTCTCTCGAGATGTATTATGTCAAATAATTTTTAAAAAAAATTATCATTATAGGTTTATAGATATAAAATTAAATTTTAGAAGTTTATTTTTTGATAATTTTTATTCGTTGATAAATAATAAATGAAATAAAATATAAAAGAGAAGAACAGGAGGAGTATGGGTTAGCCTAGGAAGGGTGGCCCATCTTGATGAGGTCAACATCACATTTCCAAATCACACATTGGCTCCCCCTTTCTCATCCCTAATGAGTGCCACTCGAGCTCCTGGTCACGTCACCCGTTCGTGAACACCTCAATAGGACACATTAATAGGTCTGTCGCCGGAGAGAGATATATATATATATATATATATATATATATATATATATATATATAGGGTGGGTAAAGTGAAGAAGAGCATGCGGCAGAAACTTCCGGGCCGTCCGATTATAAGGACGGCTCAGATTTCTTATTAAAAAAAAAATTTTAATACGCGCCGCCGCCGCTTCCCTATCGCGGCCACCGCCCCGCCGCCGACGCCGCCGCCCTCCCCCTCCCTCCTCTTCGCTCCCCTGTCGCGGATGCCGCCGGCCAGTCGCAGCCACCCTATCGCGGCCACCGCCCCGTCGCGGACGCTGCCGCCCTCCCTCCTCTTCGCTCCCCCGCCGCGGACGCCGCCGCCCAGCCGCGGATGCCCGCCCTCGACAAAGTTTTTTCTTGTCGGGGCCGCCGTCGGCCAGATCCGACCGCGACAGGCTGGACCTGGTCGTCCCCTGGCCAAATCTGGTCGGGGGACGGCCAGGTCCAGCCTGTCGCGGCCAGATCTGGCCGGCGGCGGCCCCGACAAGAAAAAACTTTGTCGAGGGCGCCGGGACGGGGCCGTGGCGGGCGCCAGGGCCGGGGAGGGGGTCGTGGCAGGCGCCGGGGCGGGGGCCGGGGCCGGGCGGGCGCCGGGGCAGGGGCTGGGGGCAGGCCAGATCGAGGCAAAGGGTCGGCGGCGGCGGCGCTCCGCCTCCGCCCTCCATATGATCTGGACCGTCCTTCTAATCGGACGGTCCAGATCAAATTAAAATTTTTTTAAAAAAAAACTAATAAATCTGGGCCGTCCTTATAATCGGACGGCCCAGAATATTGCGGCAGCGCAGGAAATCGGCTCTCATATATATATATATATATATATTACCTTTATTTTTTTAAAGCTTGGCCCTATCATAAATTATTTTTAAAATAATGATAATTTTTTAAAAAATTTAAATTATAATTTTTAATAAATATAATATATTCAATAACCGAAGATCTGGCCGAATAGGAATTGCCCAAACTAGATCTTAGTCATGGTGGCAACACCCAATTAAATCTTGCCAAAACACTGCCACCTTGGCTGACGAGGCAGAGCCACCTCAATGCGCCAAGGACTACGGCCAATGACGGAAGATCTTGCCGAATGGGCATTGCCCAAACTAGATCTTAGTCACGATGGCAACACCCGATTAAATTTTGCCAAAACACTGCCACCTTGGCCAAATCTGACGAGGTAGAGCCATCTCAATGCGCCACAGACTACGGCCAATGACGTCGTTATATTTTTTTAATAATTAGGAAAAACAGGGTTGCTTTGTTTAAATTATCTCAAAAATCTCGGATAATTGATATATTAAATTGACAATTTTCGATTCCCAACATATACAAAATTCTACCTGGGGGTTCATTGTAAGGATATATAAAACTTAAAATTTAAGATTTTAAGATTTTCGATAATGGTTTAAAATATTTAAAAGGTGGATACCCATTGGTGCTAATATATGCTGACCTTGACAGAACAGACAAGTAATTAGTAACCAAAATAAAATAAACATGACTGTGGTCATATAATACCGATCGACTAAGGTCATCCATGTTAGTATTGTCACCTTGTGCTTATTAGCAAAAGTTTATAAACCCAATTAAAAAAATTGAAAGAAAAAACTGCATATTGATCATTTCAGAGAAATTCTGCCAATTTCATATGTTTAAACCTGAAACAAATGAAGACGAAGATGCTATAAATAATTTATACCAAAGGTCAAACTTATACGTTTCACATTTCTCTGCCCTCTAAACTAATTAAGTATAATATTAAATGTAATTATAACATTAGCCGGAAATGGTGTGCTGCCTGGGAATGTAACGTGTTCCTCGTCAGAAATTAACATCTGCTAAACAATTCAATTTTTTCACCATTTCAACTTCCAAATCTGCCGTCCAAAAGCTTCTCTGATCTCCTCCTTTGTTTTTGGCTACCTTCAATATTCCTTCCCGCCATGAATCTTCAAACCATGGAACCTCCTCTGTTCTTCCAGAAAAGCCTCCTGCAAAATGCCCCCAAGCTTGTCATCCTCACAGCTCTAGCTCTCATAGTATTCACAGCCCTCCCCATCTACTGCACTGACAAGGGTGCCGTCTTCTCAAGATACTATGGCTACAGGAAAGCCTACAGAACAGCCTTCCGAGCCATTAACAGGCTTCACAACTTCAATGGCACAGTCTTTCTAAGACGTTTTGCACCTTCACATTTTGAGCATAGTGTGTGGAACACGGGAGGAAGCTGTGAGAGAACAAGGCCATATAAAAGCAATGAAACCAAGCTTGAGGAAGAGGATCTGGAGTTCCATGCCATTCAGATAGAGGACTATAGAGCTGCCAAGAGCGATGGCATGTCAAGTTCAATTTGATTGATGCAACGAGTGCAATGTTGCTAAGGCCGTATGGGCACCCAAGTGTTTATGGGCAGATGCAGCGGACTAGGAAGTCTCTGTACTACGACTGCGTTCACTGGTGCTTGCCAGGACCCATTGATTGGCACGAGATGCTGTTCTATATGTTGAAATGGACGATGCAAAAGCTTGTAGAGATGAGGTTGGGAATAGTGGTGGAGTTAAAGGAGCTGTAGCATTTTGGGTTGTGAAGAGTAACACAATATTTGGGCTAGATTTGTGTGCGTGAGGTACACACTAGACAGCAAGAAAGATTAGTGTCAATAGAAATTCAAGTGGGGTAAAACCCATGAACACAGAGCACAGAAAATTTTATGTAGCTACACGTCAATGTTAAAGGACGAACCAGTGATTTGATTTGCTAATTGTGGGGCAAAACGTATAAAAAACTGTTCTCTTCTCATCTCATATACAATTTCTAATGCAACTAAATAAGAATACAATATACACATAAATTTCATCCCCGTCAATAAACGAAACCATTCAAAATGAGATTTTAATGAAGACCAATAGATGGAGGAAGAAGATATAAAGAACAAACATGGATCTCCAAACCATACGTTTTTGCTGATGATCCATTCTGAAGCAAACAGGCAATTCTCCATCATGCGGATCAATGAGGTGCTCTGTCGAAGTAGAATCCAATCCAGAACCAGTTTTCCCAAAACGGTTCCGTGATCCAACAGAGTTGATGCTTCCACTATCTTGTTTCCTTCTTAACTCGTCTAATGTGTCGAGTTCTAGCTCTTTAGCGTGTATTTCACTGATCAAGCTTTCAGCTTGCGCCTACAAAGAGGGTTTGAAATACCATTATTACTAGATAAACTTTCTGTAACTGACAATGCTTTTCACTACTTATCGCACTGAAAATAACCCAAATTTTGTACTCCCAAAAGAACACGTATTCTCTGTCAAAAGAGGGAAGCATCAGCAAACTAATTAATAACCATTTTCGTACTGCAGCAAATTAATAAATGGAGTTTTGAAGTACTTTAATTACTACAGGGTAGAAACTTAGACTCCATTCTATTATTTAAGTTCTATGAACTTGGTTCAAAAGTCAAGCATGGGCCCACCCCTTTCTCTTTAAGTAGATCGATAAAAATACTTACTTGCTTTCTAGATAATTGCTCAATTAGGTTTTGAAGTTGTTTGTCCAAGTACCTCTCTCTTTGAGCTGCAAAGATGTAGAACAAGATAAATAACTCAGAACTTCCAGTGGCTTCTCCCCTTAAATTTCATTTGTAACCCAAATAGAAAAAGTTTAACTGGCAAGTGTATGAAAACTGGAACAATAAACTAAACAATTTACCTGGTAAGGGTTTTTTCATGGCTTCTTGCTGGATCTGTGCCCACTTATTCTGTAAGGTCTGTACCGTGTCTTCAACATTGCACTAGAGATACCAACATAATTAGCTATCTAATTATTATTTAAGTACATACATGTTTAACAGATAAAAAAAGTAACAACTAACGGACCAGTGTTTTCTTCTTGGCCTCCAACTCCTTTGCCAAATCAATTTCTAAGGTTCCAGTCTTTCTCCTCAAATCATTGGTTGCTTCAAAATCAACTGACTTTATAGAATGTTCAGAATTGGATGAACGCTGCATCTGCTCTAGCTCATATCTTAATTGCTTTTCAGTCATTTCAGCTTCCTGTATAGAAAAAACTATACATGTAGAAACGAAGTACCCAGACAATCTACAAGCAGCAATCGTCTAATTTCGACTTGTATCAAGAAAAAGATAAACCAACTAGTGAAATGAACTCAAAGAGGAGAAAGAAAGCACACAAACTAAAAGGAGGCAGGTAGGCAAGAAATAACATATGCAGGGATGATATAATTAACATTGAAATGCGGACTGAGAAAACAGAATCGTTGTGAAGTAATATTAACATGAGGAAAAGGTGGTCCTCAGTGAAAATGAGAAGATCTTACCTGTAATTTGTTCTGAAGTGTGCCTGTTTCTTGCTGTTTTTCCTGAATCTTCTTTAGACAAATTGATATGGCCTTCTCATAAGCAGCATTTTCTTCTCGAAGAGTGACAGCTCTCAATTGTGCCTAGATGGGGGCAATATCAGTAATATTAATAATGAATCATATTCCCAATCAAGATTTCAAATATTTTTGTTAAAAAACTATCTAGCAATTCATAGTAGTATCAAGCATCTATTATGCAAAAAGTTGATCAAAAGAACATGGCACACAGCTTTTCAGTATGAATACCACGACAATCATAATCATCTTTTTGAACCCCTTACTATTACTACACCTTATACTAAGATCAAACTCATCATTAACATCCTAGACCTTAAAAGTCTTCAAACAAAAACCATTTTTATTTCCAGCCAACTCTTAAAAATCTTCTCCATTGAACTTTCCCGCATGAACTGTTTTGTCAGCAGACATCACAACATGAGGAAAAATCCACACATACAAACATTGTTTTGACATTTCTTCAAACAATATATTCTATTCAACACTTTTCTCCAACAAGAGCTAATGCAAACTTCAAATTCCAAAACTGATAATTTCAAAAAATGAAAACTTATGACAGACAGAATTATACAAGTAATAAAGCATTCTAAAGCATGATTCAGATGGCATTAAAATCTTTTCAATCAAATTTCCCCGCTGGAAAAGTTATGTCAATATCCAACCCCAACGTGAGGAACAATCCACACATACATTGTTTTGACATTTCTTCAAACAATATATTCTACTGGACAATTTTCTCCAACAATAACTAATGCAAAATTCAAACACCCATTAACACAATAACCACTGAAATTGAAATTTCAACAATGATAATCACAAAAATAAAAAATTTTGAACAGGCAGGAACATGAGGCATAAAATTCTCCAAAGCATGATTCAGATGGCATAAGAACTACAACTTCCAAATTCCAAACCAATTGATCTACTATAAGTGAATTCTTGCCCAGTGGGAGCTTTTGAACAAAAAATGGGAATTTTTGAACAGTCAGAAACCTATGAGACATAAATTTTTTTTAAAAAGCATGATTCAGATGGCAGTAGTACTACAACTTCCAAATTCCAAATTAATCGATCTACACTATAAGCAAATTCGTACCCAATGGAAACCTTTGATCAAAAAAATGATAACATTTGAACAAACAGATATATACACAAGGCATTAATTATTCAAAAAAAAATCAAAAGCACGATTCAGATGGCATTAGTACTACTACAGCTTCCAAATTCCAAATCAATTGATCAAGTATAAGCGAATCCTTACCTAATGCGAGTGTAAGACTCCAATTGAAACAGTAACCATTTAATTGAAACAATTATAAGGGGGAAAAGATGCCATTGTTGGCAAGGAAGATATGTAATACTTCTCAAACCTGCTCTCGAGTGGCGGAGTGAGCATCCATCTGTAGCTCGAGCGCGGCGCTGGACGCGAGGGAGTGGGCGTGGAGGTGGGGGAGGCGCTGGGAGATGTGGTCCGGCGGGATCCGGAGCCGCAGGTCCTGGATGGAGCGGCGGAGCGCCGCCGCCCTCCGCTCGAGATCCGCCGCGCGATCCCGCTGCTCGGCGGTGAAGACGACGGGGCCTAGCCGGCTGTCTTCGCCGTCTCCGGCAGCCTGGCCGCCGCCGGCGACGACGTCGGCCGCCCACGCTAGCAGCCCGGCCATGGCCGCCCTGTCGGCGTCGTCGCCTCTGGCGACCACTGCAATTTCGAAATGGTATGTGGGCCGAGGCCTGATGGGCTTTGGTCAGATGTTTGGGGGCTTAAAAGGCCCAATTATGATGACCGGCTTGGGTTTGGGTTCGATTTTGCGCAATGATTGCTAATCTCTCGTAAGGTATTAAAGTCAATATATAAAACGGTAAGATTATAATTAATGATAGGTATTAGTATTTATTAAATATTATTATTATTATTTTGAAATTTTAATATTTAGTACATTCTATCACTCATGTTTATTTAATTGTTTGTATTTATAAATTATAAAAAACCTTACGGCTAATTATTTGTTTTCCGCAATGGTCGCATATAAGTCTTATGGTTTTATTTATGACTCTAATTTGAAAAAAATTGCATTATTAATTTAAACTAATTCAATTAATACATAAAAATATTAAGATTCAAACTTAAATATATATAATAAACTATCTACATAAATTGTTTACATTAAATTATGTATACAAAACTTTGCATCAAAAGTTCACATTAATCTACAAAATAATAAATAACTTATACCAAAATATTTATAATATATATTTACAGAAACATATAAATTTTTTAAGTAAATAATAATATAAAAGTATTAATATGATGGTAAAAAATATTTTTTGAAAAAAATCTATTTTAATTTAAATAAACATAAATATATATATATATATATATATATATATAGAGAGAGAGAGAGAGAGAGAGAGAGAGAGAGAGAGGAAATTGTTACTCTTAATCATGTTACAAAGATTACTCTATGTAACCATTTAGTTTGGGTTATCCGATTACAAAAATACCCAGATTGAATTAAAAAAAAAAAAATCTTTCACTGAGCACCACCACTACAGTTAGTGTGGCCTAAACGTTGGTTGTAGCCAGATCAGATCTACCTGCCTATGGCTAGTTCTGGCAGGGGCCAACCGGATTGGCCACTACCTTTCTTAAAAGAAAAAAAGCTTTTGGTATCATTCTGGCCGTCAACGATAAGATCCAGCTAGGGCAAGTGGATATGGCTGGGGCATCCTGATTCGATTGCACATGGCCGGATCTCATCACTGGCAGCCTAAAAGGGTGTTAGCAACATTTTTCCTTTTAAAGAAGATGGCCGAATGGCGGCCGATCTAATGCGGCCACCGATGAAAAATAAGCACCCTCTTTTTTAAAAGTTTTTTTAATAGATTTAATTTGAGTCGTCCTTCTAATTGGACATGAGATTGACAAATAAATTTGATAAAGACGTTGGAAGTACACAGCCGGATCTACCCCCTATGGCCAATTCTGGCAAGGGCCAACAAGATTGGCGGCTGCCTTTCTTAAAAGAAAAAAGCTTTTGGTGTCGTTCTGGTCGTCGACAATAAGATCTAGCTAGGGGCAGGTGGATATGGCTGGGGCAGCCAGATTCAGTTGCACATGGCCGAATGACGGCCGATCTAATGCGGCCACCAACGACAGATAATCGCCTTCTTTCTTTTAAAGTTTTTTAATAAATTTGATCCTTCTAATTAGACGTGAGTGCAGAAATAATCTCGGCAACACGACCGAGAGTAACTTTTCCCATAAATGAACTATAACATGATGATTTTTTCATTCTCTCGTGTTTCGGCCTTCTCCCAGGTGGTTAATCCAATTCTCCAACCACCTACTAATTTCCACCTCCACCTCAAGCTCCTCTCTCTTCTTCTCTTCGTCCCCTCCCCTCATATTGTTAGGGAAACCCGAGAACTGATGTAGGATAAACCCAACACATCTCCAAATATCCTCCTCTCTTGATCTTCAACTTCCCTTCCCTCAGGTGATCTCCTCCTCTCTTCATCCTTTGTTTATCTTATACTTACCCCTCCTCTCTTTGTTGTAATCCCCTCCCCTAAGGTGTCTCTTCCCTTCTCTTTTTTCCCCCCTCCGTTCTCTTTTTTTTTGCTGTTTTTTTCTTTTTGCTCTCATCTCCTTACATGCAATGATATCGTCGTACTCCCTTACAATAGAAACTAACTCAAACTCATATTGATGTACCCGAGATAATCTTCATGTATGCGTGATGTCCTTATCCTCCTCCCTACTTAGAACCTCAGCGTCCACCAGTGCATCAACCAAACTGCCGATCACTACCCTCTTCGTCAAGCCATCGCCAACAAACATCTTAAGTCCCGCCGACGTCATCTCTTCAAGCCAGATAAAGGATGAAGTAATTGATAATGTTTTTGTTATGGGATGATAATCAAGTAAGGGATTTCTTGCCCCAGAAACACATGACTGTTTTTCTGATCGTTTTACTTAATTAACGTTTTCATTTAATCTTCTTTGTTTTTACAAAGCATTTAATCTTCTCTTTGTTTTGTTATACTTGAAGCACAATAATGATGTGGACAATGATAATGCTTCTTTATTGAATTCATTGCTACCTCTTCACTAGAACACAAGAACGAGCGAATTAACCGGTTTCTAAAGTAACAATATGCTTTGGGTATTCTTTAAAATATTAGCATTGATTTATCTAAAAATAGGATCAAATATAAGTATATTTTAAATTTTAATTTGCCTTCTTAATCTATCTTGATTTCTGATTTCAGGTCTATTAATTTTTAAGGTGACTGTATGCTTTGTTTTTTATTCTAAAAAATATTAGTATTGATTTTAAAAAATTATTAGCACGGATCAATTATCAAACAATTGGACCAAATGGTAATTTAATTTGCATTTTTATAAATGTAGATTTCTGATTTCAGGTTTATCAAACAATCAGTTTTGTAACATTTTGACGAATTCGATCCCTGGCCGGGGATTTTGGTTGCGATTTTTTATGTTTTTCAGGTGGTGTTATTGAACTCCTGATCATGTGGAGTTCTATCAGATTTGATGTAATTTAATGGTAAATCTATTTTCAATATTTGTTGAAAAAAGAGATTGACGATCAAGTCTGATTTATGAACTTGGAGAAGAAAAATGGTTTGGAAATATCACTTTTGAAATTTTCTGAGTGTTCACCTTTTAAGGAAATTAAAATATAAAATAAATAGATCTGGGTGTTTAAAATGTTAAACTTTATGATAATTGTTCAATTTAACCAAAACCCCTTAAAAAAACTTTTTATTCTCCAGTTAAACACTGATAATAGAGATTCTTAAAAATATTATAAGACAAAGTATCAATAATAGATTTTGGTCCATTATTTTTCTTTAATCTCAAAGGACACCCATTTTACATAGAAAAATTGCTAACAAATTTTTTAATTTGTTAATCATATTACTTCAATTATGTTAATAAACTATTAATTTGATAGACTTTACATAAATT
This sequence comes from Piper betle, assembly GCA_033002965.1. Classification (NCBI taxonomy): domain Eukaryota; kingdom Viridiplantae; phylum Streptophyta; class Magnoliopsida; order Piperales; family Piperaceae; genus Piper; species Piper betle. The sequence continues at coordinate 41,756 of JAURVB010014319.1, read as the reverse complement.
TGGAGTCTCCCTCATAAAAAGTTATGCATCCGCATTATATATACATATAATTAAGGCTTTTTTAATAAAATGTTACCACATGTCCTTTAAACATTTTACAACATTACCCCTTTTTTTCCTATTTATAAAAGTTTTAGTTTAATTAAGATTTATCAGATATCTTTTAACTATTTTATGATATTATTTTATATTTTTTATTCATAAAAGTAATTATATAAAAAATTAGAAATAGGGAATCTAAATCATATAAAACCAAACTCTCTTCTAAATTTTCGTAAGTAAACAAATTTATGAAATTAACAAATTTGCTGAATATTAAATAAAATATTAATATAGTAAGACTTTTAAAAATAAATATAATATACAAGACTATTATAAACAAATCTACCGTATACTAATACTATAACAGCAGGGGTTTTTTACCTCTCCATCTACGTTGCTTTCATCCACCTACATATTTTTACGATCGACTACAGAATCTCCAACTTCGTCTCTTCCATGCACCAATTGATCTACATCTTGTCATTTGGGTCACTCATTCTTCTTTTACAATAGATAGTTTTAAGAAACTTCTATAATGGATAATTGATAATTAGTTATGTAAAGTTGTTGCCACATAATTGATTAATTCTTTTAGTTTAGAGATATTGGCTATAATTTAATTATATATGAATTTTCTTACATAACTATGTATATTCTTTATTGTGTACTGCTTAGCAATTAAATTGCAATGAAGGTGGATTGTTTGATTTGTCATTTGTGGTGAATTGTGTTAAATTATGAAGAAATAATAGACGACAAAATTTAATCCAACAGGGCAACTTCAGCTGAAAGACGCTAACAAGCACACACATGATTAGTCTTTATGGGAAGCGTTTAGCAAGTAATTGCTGAATTTCTCTGATTTAGATGTACTATTAACTCAATATTACGGTCTTTGTGCATCGTCTTTGTCTTGATTACCAGAATGTGATTATATTCTTTGTGAAATTTTGGAAAAGCCAAAATCTACCAAGCATTTTTTTTACATTAGTTGATATTCTTGGGAGTTTAATTACATTTAGCAAAGACCAAGCGGTTTGCATGTTAAGTTTGTCTATTTTTTCCCCACTAGCACCATATACAGCAGCCTCCAAACTTTTCCAATATCACATATCGACCATAAACTGGAAAAAATATGCTAGCAGGAAGTAAATTTGATTCAGTAGATTGTAATGTAATCTTTAGGCGTCCGACATTGGAAGACAAAGTGAATATCAGTTATCGGGTGAAGAATAGTATATATTGTTTCACTTTGCAGCAGTAAAACTCTTGCCCTTTTGCTTCCTTTCAGTGATAAATTTTGTGCTATTTTCTGGATGTTTCTGTGTATAAATGGCCGTCGTTTTCAATCCAATGCGCTTGGCATCTGGATTGACGAGTTTGATATTTGGGGTCATTGGCATGCATACAGCTGAAGGACAAGCGGATTTGGTCGATAAGATCTGCAGTTCGCGGAGGATGGATCGCAGTTGGGATGTAGTAAGTGTTGAATTAGATTCGGTTGAGCTCACTAATTCAGTTGTTGAAAAGGTATTGCTTGAGTTTAAGGAGCCAGTGGATGCAAAGCGGGCTTTGAGCTTTTTCCACTGGTCTTCCCAACGGACCAGGAACTTTGAGCCTGAGGTGCGATTATACTACATTATGATTCATACCCTTGTTCGGGTAAGATTGCTGATTGATGCCCGTGTGCTTCTGGATAAGGCTATTGGAGTGGGGGCACTCCGAGTTGGTGGTAGGTGATTGCCTGTTGGAACTGCATCGTAAAATTCAGTCCAGTCCTTTTCTTTTTGATTTTTTATACAAATGTATGCTAAACTGCGGAAGCCTCAGGTCGCCTTTTCTGTGTGTAAGAATTTGCAGGAACATAGGTTCTTTCCTAGCTTGATTGTTTTGAACAAGTTGATCCATGTAGCCCAAAGGATTGGTTATAACATGTTGGTATGGGACATACATGAGTTCATGCTCGTGCCTAGGGCTTATCCTAACGAAATCACTGCTCAAATTTTGATAAGTGCAATGTGCAAAGAAGGAATTTTGCATAAGTTTATTGATTTATTGTGTAATATTCACACGAAGAAGTGCACAGCAGTGGCTGTTGTTAACACTTGTTTGGTGTTCCAGAATGATTGAGTAAAATAGAACCAATGAAGGGATTTTGCTGTTGAAGAGAATGTCGCAGAAGAATGTGATGCTAGCTGATGTTGCATATTCGATAATAACTTATGCTCACTGTAGAAGCAGAGATTTGGATGCTGTTCGTGAGTTATATGAAGATATGTTAAGAAAAGGCCAACTGTTCAAATGCAGTTCTTTATACTTCGTTTATTGACATTCAGTGTAAAGAGGAGAATAATGAAGAAGCTTGCCGGATGATGCAGGAAATGAAAGATGAAGACCTGAAGCCTTATAGATACACATATGATACCTTAATAGAAGGATGTTGTCTGGTAGCTGATCTGCACTTAAGCATGATGTGGTATGAGGAAATGTTGAGTGCTGGTTTGATACCAGATGTACTTGTTTGTAATATCCTACTTAGCAAACTATGCGAAAATAATAATGCAAAGAAAGCAAATGACATTTTGACCGTCTTACTGCATATGGGATTTTGTCCAACTGAAGCAACATACTCCTGTATCATAGATGGTTATGGAAAGAGGGTAACATCCGTTAAGTTCTGAAATTGTATTATGAAATGGAACACGGTGGTCCTTCTCCTGGGCTAACAACCTATTTTTCTGTAATCAAAAGCTTGTGCCTATCTGGAAAGCTGGGAGAGGCATATAAATATCTTTCCATAATGGAAGAGAGCAATTTGGTTCCTTCTGGTTCTTTGTACAATATTTTGATTCAGCGACATTGTGAAGAGGGAAATGTCGAGAGGGCATTCCGCCTTCATGATGAGATGTTGAGTAACTGTATAACATTGGATTCTCATACATGTGCCATTCTCAAGCTCAACAGCAATACATTGAACATGGCACAGCATGACACAAGTAGAGTTTGTCATTGTGCAAAACAGTGAGTTTGTCATTGTGGCAGGTAGGAAATATGTACAGTAATTGTTCGTTCATTTTCACATTTGGAAAAATTTTAATGTTTAGATGAGAACTCTATTGGTTTTGTTAAAAATGTGCTGAGTTTACTTCTAATGTCTTACTCCGAATTCCTTTTCAAGTTGATGTTTCATCAATTTTTATTCTTTTATGTATTCCTAAAAGTTAAGTCCGTATAAATATCGTTGTTCCTCTTTCTAATAGAGCAAGTTACTAAAAGATGATTTGGTGCCCATCATGTGGATTCTTGTTCAGGAGTATGTTCCGCCTGCAAATGCCTGGAAGTGGGCGTGCAGCCAAGGTTCGTGAATCACAAAGAAGCATTGTAGCATTGATCGATATAAGCCAAAGTGCTGATGTGCCCTGAAATACCCCATTCGTAAAAAATAGTGAGATGTGCTATGTCAAATACATGGCACTTAACACCAGGCAAGTAAGAGATGCCACTGCCTACGTAATTATGGATCACTTCAATTTTTCTTGAGCTTGATTGATTTTTGAGTAGCTTTGCCGTAATGTGCCGCTAGAATTGCCGGTGTCAACTTGTTAAAGTCACTTAAGATTGTTTGCTAAAAGTAATTTAAGTAGTCAAGGTTCTTATTTTTTAACACCTAGAAATAAAAAAATCAAGGCAGATTTTTATTACAAAGTTATTTTATCTGGTTGCCGGTGTCAACTTGTTAGAGTCGCTTAAGATTATTTGCTAAAAGGAATTTAAGTAGTCAAGGTTCTTATTTTTTAACACCTAGAAATAAAAAAATCAGGGCAGATTTTTATTACAAAGTTATTTTATCTGGCACAATGTTGAAGATAAAAAATCAAGGCAGTTTTTTATTACAAAGTTATTTTATCTGGTTGCCGGTGTCAACTTGTTAGAGTCGCTTAAGATTATTTGCTAAAAGGAATTTAAGTAGTCAAGGTTCTTATTTTTTAACACCTAGAAATAAAAAAATCAGGGCAGATTTTTATTACAAAGTTATTTTATCTGGCACAATGTTGAAGATAAACTTTGGTAAGCTGTTTATTGGATTGCTGAAGATTTGTGATCATATCTTCTTCTCCAAATTATTTATTTTCTAAATTGCTTAGATTGTTTGTTAATACATGCTCAGGCCAGAAATATCTGGAAGGTCGATCCTATTCGAATAGGATATTAGTCCTAAGCTCTTTTGAGGAATAATAATGAATTTATTTGTGATGAATTTTTGGTACTTGCAGATAGATAAACTCCAGAGAAAAGCTGGTTGAGTCCAAGGAGGAAACAAGTCTGAGTGTATAAGTTCAGAATGAAGGCTAGTGTGAAGTTCTGCTGCTTCGGGGTGAATCCTGCGACCGAGAAATAATGTTCACTCCTTCTCTACAACCTATGTGATGGAAAACTACCATAAGATTTCTAACTTAACAGCTACTCCTATCTAACAAAAAGATAAACAAAAGGCTCATAGCTAAATCTCTATTTTAACTCAAACACATATTAATACAACGAGGAAGCCTTATTTTATATATAAACAAAATATTATAATCAATTAATACATTATTTCCTTTTCTTTAGCTCCTCGTATTCTCTTATATTTATTCAAAAAATGTCTTCTCGATCTATGGTACAAAAATGATTCCTTGATAAATGTAAATGTCTTAAATCATATGTTATGATGTGTAGGACTAGTTGTCAATTTAAAAATCTCGTAACAATTTATGGTATCAAAGCGTAAGTTTTTGATGCCATGGTGTACTTGTTAGCTGTCCACTTGTCTATAAGACTGTATGACACAATCTACCTTCCCATCATTGCAAACGGTCATCTACTCGATTTGCCACAAATCTTTTCCATATTCATAAAAAAATAAAAAATAAAAAAATGGTAGTATTCTCATTTATTATTTTCAATTATGGCTCTCAACTCTCCAATTTCATCTAGTTATTGTGCTCTCATTGTCAAGGAAGAGGAGTCTTAAATGAACATACTCTTCTAAATATTTAGTTATTGCTGCTTCTACTGTCAAGAAAGAATACTCTTGGATGAGTGTATTCTTATGCCTATCCAATCTTGCAAGTTGATCTATTTGATTATCTTTTTTCAAAATTTAAGGACGAGTTCTTTTCAAGAACAAGAGTATGATGTAGCTTCTACACCATACATCGAAGATACACTTTTAATATAAGAGAATATGAGGAGCTAAAGAACAAGAAGAAATAAAATAAGGTTTCCTCGTTGTATCAATACACGTTTGAATTGAAATGAATTGAGATTTGGCTAAAAGCCTTTTATTTATCCTTTGCTATGTAGGAGTAATTGTTAATTTAGAAATTTTAAGGCAGGATCATTATGTAAGTAAAAAATCCTAACTCATCATGGTTCTCTTCTCTATAATCAGATATTGCCGCCTATACGTAAGTAGCATATGTGCGCACTTCACTGCATTAAGTGATACTCTCTCAACTTTGATCTCAACTATTTTCCTTGTTTGTAAAGATATATTCATAAAAGGTGTAACTTGCATGTTTATGGAAATGTACTTTCTTGAAAGCCACCAATGGATTTGTCAAATGCCAATGGTCATCCCTGCCATTTCAGGCGTCTCATATGCACCTTAGCTTCTATGACTCATGATTGACAATAACGAAGAGTTGTTCATGCAAGGATGAAGATATCATGGTCTTAGTTATCGTCTATTGGTTAAGACCATGGAGAGGAAAAAGCAATGCATATTATTATCATGGAGCCAATGGTGCTCTTTGTGCAAAAGACATGTTTCATTGGGCTTTCAGAAGCGAAAGTCAGGATATGGGGACATTGCTATTTGCTTTTTCAAGTGTCTAATGCGGCCATCAGGCTTTTGTCTGTATATTTTATTTGTTGCTTGCATAGTTTATTAATCATACCCATTGATAAACTTACCTCAACCTATGTTCTATATAAGCTTCCTAAGCTTTCTTTTTGGTGGTTCCAATCTAATATTTTACAATGCTAAAGATGGAGTGTACATAATTGGTTTATTAGGATAACAATGTAGCTATTTTCATGATTGACATTATGATTCTTTATAGGTTCATCAGATATAACCCACTTGTTTGGAACTATTTTGAAGATTTCATTATTGGATTAAGAGGGCTTGAGGAACTACGAGTTTTCAAAGCTATTGAGTGGCTGTTAGGCACTGCTTGTCTATTTTGTAAATTACAAAATTCATTGTTTTTAAAAGCTCTTTTGCAATTAATTAATTGTGGGTTCCCCTAATTTTGAGCCCCTAGCGATAAGTTGACACTTATTTACATTTGTAGATGACCAATAGTTACTTCATGGTGAGATTAGAGAGAATTGACCCAAAAAGAGAAATTGTCTTGTTCACACTGTTCATCTTTTTGTTTAGTAGGTTCTGGTTAAATCGGTTGTACGATGTTTAGTGGTGCAAACTGTTGATGTGAAATGCTGATTGTAATTAGGTTAGTAGGGGATATTTTCTATGAACATGAGCTACTGTTATTCAGTCCATGCAATGCGTGGTAAGGGACCACATTTGAGGGGGATCTCAGTATTCTTCTCCATACGAGTTAAAGAAGAAACCCCACTAACTTATGCTGCTACTTTTTTCATCCATATATCTCAAAAGCAACTTGTTCTGCCTTCTGATACTGTCTTTGGTTCATCCCATCAACCTTGATTTAACCCATTCTAAATCTTTTCAAAAGCAAAATACTCTCTTTGGCCATTCTTAGTGCTCGATGCTGTCAAAAAGATACCACTCAAGCCTTGTGAGTAGAATGAAAGGAGTTCGGCTTCTTAACTACATGCCTTTGTCTATCTGCTCTGTGTGGTTGAGACTTGAGAGGGAAGAGAACAAAAACAGGTACTTGCGGGCGGCCAGCTGGGTTTTTGTTGGTGCTTTCACCTTAATATTGTGGATGCTAAGTTATGTGAGGAACTTGCAATTGAAGATTTATACTAGCACTTGATTAAGTTCAAACATAATGAGAAAACTAGAGGGCAATTGCTAGGAATGCATTATTTTCCCTAGAGGGCAATTGCTTCACTTGCTGGAAATTTTTTGCTTTTCTTCTTCATCATTTTCCAAGGGCATGGATTCTAATCTAGGATCTTTTTAAGAAGAATTAATGTAACTTTTGATGACCAATTGCCTTTCTAGACGCCTATTTCTCCTTCTTTATCAATATTGGCAATGCTGGAGCATTGGCAGGAAAAATTTTCATGCATGAAAAATGAACCATGTCCATATTTTTAATTGAATTTCAGTGTTATGATCTGATTAGTCTATATGGTTATCTACATTAGAAACCGATCGCCATTCATGAACTGCCATGTGGTTCATTGGTGACTGCTCTTCGAGGAGGTTTATCAAAAAAGTGAAGGCTGGGCAAAAAGAGAAGCACTAGCAGCTGTTAGGCTGATTGCATTTTGCTTATGGAGTCACATTAGTACGCTGTGACTGTCGCATAGTGTTGTAGTCCAGACAACAAATATTGCTTTGTTTACATGCACCTTAAGTTATTACTTCTTAGGAGGTGTATTTGCTACTGGCAGTATTCATTTTAATAGAATTCTAAATTGAAATGTTTAGGTAGGGTTTCTTCTTTGTTTGATATTTTTTATTCATGGTCTTCTTGAATGCTTTTAACTGTACATTTCTACCTCTAACTCCACATTCCTGCAGGGTTACTGCATAATCTATTCTCTGAAGAACATATGATTTATGTTTGGTTCCGAAGACACTGATAAATCGATGTTGGGCAGGCTATATGACGATACTTAAATGCTTATTTTAGTTCACAAGGGTTTTCTTTAAGTTATTCGTATATTCGCCTGCCTCTTATCAGGAAAACAAACACTGTTCTCTTTCTGTTCTTCAATGAAAAATCTGAATTTCAGTGCCCTTGTTTGCGTTATATTTCGAAGTTGATGGCAGCAGTGAATATTAAAATGTTGACAGAGAGTTATCACCATCCACACTTACCAACTTGAATCAAATGTGGCAAATCGAAATATTCTTTTGATAACCATACATTTTCTGAAAGCAGGTACAGAGTTCTATGAAAACAAACCAGGGTACAGGGTTTGACACTCTAGTTAGCACAATGCTCCAGTCATGTATAACTTGTTTTATAAAAAAAAAAAGGTAAACAATTGCTTGTTGGTTAGTTATGCATGATGAACCTAATTAAAGGAGTTGCCTCCTAGATTCCATGAAGGGATAAGAGACTCCATCTGCAGAAACACTCAGATTTAATCCTCTGAATGAGAATCTACCTTCTCCCATAATGCTCTGCAAGCTCCAAAGGAGGCTCACTCTTCTTTCCCATCTTCCCTGTCTTTCTGTAGAATATTTTTTTGGTGGGTATTAGTGAACATTTTCTTAATTGCATTCCATCCATCCGCTCTGCTATTAACAACTGGCCTACACATGGGAGGGGAAACAACTACAAGTGATTCTTCCCTCACTAGATCCAAAGCCGAAAAGAAGGAAGGGAGTTGGCTTTAATTTATCAGAATACCTACGTACTTTCACCTTTCTTTTCCTCCCTGTTGCTGTTTGTGGGTGCTTATTCACCATATCTCTTTCTTTTTTCTTCCCCACTAACTTAGATTGAACAAACCAAATGAAATAAAGATGGTCATCCTTTTTCCTGCGAGATGGACGCGGGGAACAGCACATGGACTTCGCTTCTTTCTTAATCTTACTTATTAACGTTGTTTCTTTCCCGAAAAAATGTTGTTTCTTTCCCAAAAAAAAAATTGTTTTTCAACTGCACAAACTTCCTTTCAAGGGCTTTGGAAAAGGAAATTTTGTAAAAAATATATTGTTTGGATAGGTAACGTGGCAACAGGCTAAGGCATGTTCGGACTTGTATTCAACCCGGCTTGCGTAGTGACAACCCAAGCATGAGCTAGTAACGGTAAAACCTGACCCGACCAAATCTAAATAGAATGGGTTTAGTATTTATATAATGGGGTTTGGTTTTAAGATATAGTATGGGTACCCGGTTTATAATGGTCGGGTTTGGTTTTGAATACTATGTACCTGGTATTTGGTACTCGATTTTAATAATATAATTTTTTTATAAAAATTATATTTAATATAATTTGAATTAGCCTATCTAAAATTATATGTGTTTATATATAAAATTAATATGTTTTCATTTTTTTGTATTAGCCTATCTAACCTCTTTATTTTTTAAAATAATTATTTTTAATATAAATTTTTATAGTGTCATTTAATTTAATTTTTTACAACATAATTAGATTTTAAAAGGCCATGTTCGAGTTTGATAAATTAGTTCGAGTAATAAAAATTTAAATGATAAATGGCCAGATTTGGTACGCAAGTTTAAAGTAATTAATGAGTTTCATATAAGTGATGCCCGACCAAACCCAATCGATACACACGTCTAATGAGTTGACCTATAGACTCCACTTGGCCTGGTTCGAGCTTGGACTTTCTCTCCCGCTCACAAATTTTTAATAAAATATTTATTTATTAATTATTAGATATATGATATTTTTTGTCGTGAATTCATATAAACCATAGTATTTTGTGATAGTAAAAGTATATTGAAAGTCTTCAAGGGGTACAAAATAAAGTGTTTGACGAAAAATGTTTATCATTTTAATTTTTTTAAACATTTTTATGAAGTATTTAACATTTTATAGATCAGCAAATCAAACAATAGGGCTCAGGTTGGTGGGCGGGTGAGTCGAGCCCTGGCTGGCCAAAGGCACGACACAGCTTGACCCGTTACCTATGTTGCCCTAAAATTAATGGGTTAAGAGTGGGGCTTAACAAGGAATATTAAACCATAATGGGTATATAAGTAGAAATAGCTTGGTAAAATTATCTCCCTTGATTGAAAATTTTTTTCCTACTCTTAATCCTGCCTTTATTGCACTGTAGTTTTTTCTTTACCATACATATGGATTTTGGTAATAATAGATGAATCTTCTTTCTTATTTTTTTACTATATATGTGCTTAGAAGTATGGGAGCACGAACGTTAAATTAAGATCCATATAATTTTAAATGATAAAATTTTTATTATCAAATGCAATGTCAACTCCTCTTCCTTCGTCTGGACTAAAGATTAACAAAGCCCAATCATTAGTGATAATATTAGATAATTAAATAATGAAATTTTACTCTAAATTTGTTGAAATAAAAAGGAGGGCCAACGTATTATCAACTAGACTCTTTTTGAAAAAAAAAATCTCTTACACAAGGAGATCTCTTCCTATTCATTTTATTTTAGACCCCCCTACCACTAAAAAATGGACCACAAAAACCCCTTATTTTTAAAACCCATATAACTTCTCCGGTGAAATTATTCTATCCAAGATTAGTAAATATCTTTTCCGGTATTTTTAAGTTTTGTATTTTATATTTCTTTGAGATAATGGGATATAATACCATAAAAAGATGGTAAGTTGACAATGGATACAGACTCCCCCGGATAATTTCTACCTCATGAAAATAAAAATACACCATGCAAAATTACAGAAACACCCCTGACATTACATGTGATGTACTCGAAGCCTCCATGTTTGGTTGTTGGACTATTTGCATCACGCCCATGTTGTCTGCCCCCCCTGTTGACATTCCACACCAAAGTACGGCGAAAATCTTTTTTGACTATAATACCCTTTGTAAAACATTTAATTCATAATATTTTACTAAATTTAGCAAGGGTCTTTTGGGCCAGAGAAATAGTGTGTTTGATGAGTATAAGGAGCCATGGAGCTCTTCACTCTCAAGCCTTTGTACCAGAGCTTCCAAAAAACTACACCCTCCCTCCCTGCGACAGTGCGTCAGATAAACGCCGGAGAAGATTTTCAGGCTGGCCGTGGTGTTTTGATCGATAAGAGTGAATTCCGGTGGGGCATCAACTCTTTTATGTCTTCTTCTTTGTTCAGCTTCAATTCATTCGTATGTGATATGATCTTTTTCTCTTTGAAGCAGGAGGTGGTGTTCTTCTGGGTGTTTTTGATCCCTCTTCATCTGGCTAGGTAGCTCGGGAAGCCAGATAGAGGCCGGCATGGGAGATCTCATATCGCCGCTGCAGACGCCGACGAGGTTGTTGTGGAGCACCAGCTTCTTCCGCCACAAGCTCACCAGCTTATAATCTAACCTTACAAGAGAAAAAAAAGGGAAGGAAGGGAACGGAGGGGGTGCGTGCTAAAAGAGTCCAAACCGAAGGGAAAGGTTGAAAGAGGAGAGATAAGAGGGAAGGCTGCTGTGCTCCGGGGAGCAAGCGGAGCTGACTGTGAATGGATTCCGGCCGTCTCATCTTCGACGCCGGCTACCATGGCAACATGTTCCGGATAGGGAGCAGTGATGGTGTCTTCCGAGGTAAAATCTTCGACCTATGGAACTACCACGGTTTTTTTTCCTGGTTTTTTACTTGCTGCAAGCTTTTGTTACCATGATCGAGTTTTTTGTATGATACACAGTTTTACCAGTGATCAGAATGACGTAAATGGTGTCTCTATATATATGTTGTCTGTTGTTGCAGTAGTAGGTGCCAAATCGGTTCTGGGCATGGAGGAAAGCTTGACAAGCCGGCCTTTTTTCAGCTCCCATGAGGAGCTCATGGAAGAGGATTACTATGACGAGCAATTGCCGGAGAAGAAGCGCCGTCTCTCGCCGGAACAGGTTACTATTCAATCATTTCTATCCTTTTTGTTTGCAAATATTAAATAAATTTGTTATATATCAGCATCATCAGTAGAGTGGTTAAACTACCTAAATTTGCAAGATATTTGTGTCCGACTGAATTTGGGACTTCGTTATACGTCAGCTTCTGTCTTTTAAGCAAAGTGATCAGACTATATAAATTTAAATTTATCGGATATTTATGTCTGATTGAATTTAAGCTTTTGCTATATATAATTTTTTAGGCCATATGGTTAAACTATTTAAATTTATCGGGTAATTGTGTCTGAATTTGGGTTTTCCTTAGATATCAACTTCAGTATTTTAGCGAAGTGATTAGACTATTTAAATTTAAATTTATCGATAATTATGTACGATTGAATTTGAATTTATGTCATTTATAACTTTTTAGACGCAGTGGTTAAAGTATTTAAATTTATCGGGTAATGTGTCTGATTGAATTTGGGCTGGGGGGTGGAAGGTTCACATGCTGGAGAAGAGCTTCGAGACGGAGAACAAGCTGGAGCCGGAGAGGAAGACGGAGCTGGCGAAGAAGCTGGGGCTGCAGCCGAGGCAGGTGGCCGTGTGGTTCCAGAACCGGCGGGCAAGGTGGAAGACGAAGCAGCTGGAGAGGGACTTCGACTTCCTCAAATCCTCTTACGACTCCCTCGTCTCCAACTACGACCTCGCTCTCAAAGAGAACGAGAAGCTCAAGTCCGAGGTAATCTTTCTTCTCATACAAATCATCATCATCATGTCATCATCCTTGATTGATAATTTATCTAATTCGTTTCTGATTGATGGTTTTTATGTTTAATTCGATTGCACGAAGTTGTGGATAAGTATAATGGCAAGTTTATATGTCTTAACTTTATTTGGCTCCATCACTATCTGTGTAACATTTACTTTTTCTCAATTCCTTCTTACAGTCACCTTACATTGTAAAGCTGATAATTATAACAGTGATACAAGATTGACAATGATTTCTCTTTTCGAGGCACCACACCATTTTTTCCATCTTTTTTAACATTCGAATTTCTCATGGAAAATTTGTATTTTGTTGGTAAAATGGAGAATTAGTAAGTTATTGTTATGTGTGTGAAGATGTGACTTCACTTGAAAGCAGTCTCCATTGCATCTGGTTGGTGGATGGTGGGGTATTCTTCCCTACCCTGTTGTCCAAAGTTCCAAACAACAGATGCTTTTAGTCAATACAAACTTAGCTTGATTTTCAAACAAAGCTTTACAAAGATGGTATATTCTCAATTTGTGATAACCTTGAGCCTTGCCCATCACTGTATGCTCTCATGTTTCAATCTATCATCTTTTTTGCCGGCGACAGATTCCAAACTCCATTAACATGTGCGAATTTTAGCTTATCGTAAAAGCTATTAGAACCGTTTAATATTTACTTTAACAACGTTGACGGTAGGTGCATTCCCTGACGGAAAAGCTCCAAGCCAAGGAGAATTCTGGCCAGCTGCCGGCGGCCAGGGTGAAGGACGAGGCCGGTGGTGCACCGGGGGAGGACCTTACCAGCTTGGGCAGCGGCAACAGCGTGGTGGTCGACGAGAGTCCACAGCAGGTCATCGACAGTGGGGACTCCTACTACCCTGATGAGTACCCCGACTGCATTGCACCGTCAATTGACGGCGTCCAGTCTGAGGAAGTCGACGGCGGTGGCAACGATGACAACGGCTACTACTTCTCCGACGTCTTCGCCGCACCCACCATGGATGATACCGAGCATCATCCCCATGAGCAGGAGCAGCAATTTGGCTGGTGGGTCTGGTCCTAATTTGAGGACAAGGGATTTCTCGCCCATCTCCATGCTCAATCAATCAAACAGTTTGGTTGATACATCTACTACTACAATATGTATCTTTCCATAGATTTGGAATAAATGAAGCCAAGTATGATTGTCTATGCAAATGTAACAATAATAATTACTATATGTGATATTAGAGTGGATGAGAACAAGTTTGCTGTTGGAGGTGAATGGTGATGAGATCCAAATTTTGATGGGAATGTGATGTGTCACACTTGGATGGTAGCTTGTGCCCATTTGAGTCAGGGAAGAGGCATCTTGGTCGGCCTCAAGAGACGGCCAAATTCGTCACTCTTACGCTGGATAACGATGGTTCGACTAGATTTGGATTTTCCACTCTTCTTGCTCAAATTCAATCCTCTTATCACCATTTTCACTCACTAAATTATGATTATTGAGTCGCGCTACAATTCTATCAAATCTGGTTTATTATCTTGTTCGAAAATTTTACTTGTCCATGCTAAATATAATTCCCACTCTCGGCAATAATGTATGGGATTCTGTTCATGTTGGAATCTGCCTCCCAGTGCATGTTTCCTTTTTCTTAAAGCTGATTGATCAGTACGAGACATGTATATGCTACCGTGAGTTGTGAAGCCATCCAAACTTCTGAGACCTGTCAAATGTCATCGCCCTTGCAAAGATACATGGAACTCAGAAGCCCCCATGAATGAACTGGCACCAAGTGGGTGGACCATCTGAGAGATAGGGAGGGGGTGCAAAGATAGGCTTTGAGGCGTCTTGGTGTCCTGTGCTGTGCCTTGAATTGAACAAGGCATACGACAAAACAAAGACATGCATACAAGCCAGACCCAACTCAAGTTCGGACAAGGAGAAATTAAAGCTAGATGTGCAATGCTCATTTGCAAGAAAATAAGTTTCAAGCAGACCAACTTCTGCTTATCAGTTGACATATGACTACTGCAGTGCAGCGACACTAGACATTGTATCATTTCACTATAAACAAAAGGGCCATTTAAAACTGAAGACCAAGTCACATATTTTGATATGAATTGGTTAGTAATATTTTCGAGGTCGTCTTTCGTTTTCGGTAGTACATGGACGGCTTATGCTTAGTTGTGTGTGTGTGTGTTTTATTTTTTCACTTGTTGATGACGAAGTTGGGAAGCTATCTCTGGTTTTATTTTACAAGTTAGGTGGCGAACCAGAGCTAAGAATACAACTTGTGAGTCGAGAGACATACGTGTTTCCACGCCTCAAGAAAAGGACTAATCTTGAGCATTGTAGACTCTAATTTTTTTAAGGAAACGGTTGGGACGAAATTAGTGCAGTTAATAATATAGCGTACACAAACTTAATGTTTAATGATATATCATTATTTAAAAACTCAGGACTAAAAAATCGACTCAACAAGCTAGTTAGGGAATAAAATCGACTAGAAATCGAAGTCTACTCCAAGCTGACTCTATATCGATCTTTATGGATTTTTCAACATGATGCATAAAAGATATATCAAATGAATATATCTATTCCCTAAACTTGATTATTACTTTTAAATATTTCCACTAATATATAATAAAAATAATAATATTTTAATAAGTTTTATTATTTGACTCTGTGGGTATTGTAATTAAAGCATCAGTGACCTACAAATATTCATGTTTACGTGTATACTTAGCTACGAATCATGATATCATCTGCTCTAATCTAGAAAATTTTGTACTTGATAATGTAGATTATTCTAAATACTAAACCCATTCTCATTTTCATACTTAAATATTACTGAGAAGTTGTACTTAAACTTGGAAAATTTGCAGTGTTTGTAGACTTTGTGTAAAACAATGAGCTAAGAGTTTTGAGTTAATTATCACTTCTATGTTTGGTCGGCAACCTATTCAATTGACTTCTATGCATGCACATATTTGAGAGACAATATTTGTTGTCCAAGAATATTGTTGTACGTATTTTATATAATTATAATTATAGTAGGACCTCACGAACTGCTGAGTTTCATGGAAAACATCTATGAAACAGCCAACTATATTATAGCATTTTGGCCATGAAAAATTCATAAAAAGTCTGAAACTGATTTGTGCTGAGGAACTGTTTGTCATTTTGATGATGTATAATGTCTGATCTTGTAGTTTTTTTATCTGGGTTTGTGCCTTGTTGCTTCTCGCTTATTAATCAAATCAGCTTTACAACTTCGTGACGAACGCACCAGAGTGCTGGTTGGGTTGGAATATATTTAGCCTATCTTCATTAACAAAACATATAATTTATATATACATTGTTAGATATGATCAACACGTATACAAATGAGACAAAAAAAATGGAACTCGTGTATGAAAAATTAACATTGAGTTAATTCATATATAAACTTAAAAATCATCGAACATTAACAAATAATCCTTATATATGTATAATTGTATATTAAAAAATGAGAAGAAACTTTGTCATGTATAATAAGATATATATGATTAGGTTTTTATCTCTCTCTCTCTATATATATATACGCACATTATGACCAGTTTTTTATCCAAGCCTACAATCTTACTATCATTCTTGAAATTAACAGTATTTAATTACTGAAAGTTGGGCTTTTTCGTTGAGCAAAAATAATGTTTGATAAAAAAAGTTGGGCTTTTCCGAATGTATTGTATTTATGATAATTTGATAGAACTGGGCCTGAGCATTTTACCTCACCCATGATTAATGGGCCTCTGAAGATTCTAATTGTGGTTTTCCAAGCAACTAGCAAATAAGCAAATTCGAATATCTTGATATATTATGGAAAATTTAGAGACCATTTTCTGTTACTTAACCACGTGTAACAAAGAAAAGAACGCAAAAACAAACACTGAATTATAAATTGTATAGTAAGTTGTATCGGAAGGCAAAAAAGAAAATTGTAGTTTTATTGTATATCATTTTGAAGGTGGACGGCTTGCAAAATCTTTTAGTTGTTTACTTAGAAATCTATGTATTTTTTGTGTTTTGTGCTATCTTTCTCTTATTTGTCTCTTACATAAATTGTCCTAATTTTTGTGATAAATTATGTGTCTTGGTCTATAACGACCCGACTCTATTTTGTGATAAATTATACGTCTTTGTCCATAATGGTCTGACTCAATTTAGGCAAACCGATAAACTTAATTATTTTTTAAAAAATAATAAATCAAATTAAATATCGTAAACTCATCACTTATAATACATTTTATCTTTTCCTTATAATTATTAAACGTGAGACTAACTAATTAGAGAATCTTACAGTCAAATTTGGTTGGCATTGAATCATGCCTCGGTGGTAATTAGGGCAATTAATTATCCCCAAAGGTGGTGCTAATTAATTCCTCACTAATATATATATATATATATATATATATATATATATATATAGTTGCACGCTAAACATCGTGTGCTCACAAAAATAGAGGATGGAAAGAAGCTAAAAGATAGCGTGCACGCCACTAGATTTTCGTGTGGGCAGTTGTAGGTCAATTCTTGCTAATAAATGGCGAAACCTTAGCTTATACAACAATCATACATTTGCTCCTAACAAATAGATATATATTAAACTCTCTGAAGTAGGAATGTGGCGTGCAACCTTTTACATTGGAGTGCAGAAAATTAGGTGTTCATCCAAATAAGTTTTGTTAATTATAGGTGGTTGATTCATTTTTTTAAAAAATAAAAGATTGATTGGGAAGCAATCTTATTAAGGTAGAAGCGTTTTTCACCAGGTTGTATCATGAGCGCTTGAACACGAATAATCACAAAGGGTTCAAGAATATGATTTAGTTAAAAAGTTAATTCACCCACTTACGCTATGTGTCGAATACTTCAATTTAAGTACTAATTAACACTTCTGAGATGCTACGAAACAACAAATCATCGCATGCTCTTATCAACCTAATACAATCTAATGGAAACACTGTTATCTTTGTGTTAAGTATGATTTGTTGTTCTATGTCAAAATTATTGTTACGATATGAAAAATAATTCATTTTCCCCCCAAAAGATAAGAAATGAAATTCATTGATTTGTGTAAGAGCTTTTCAATACCTGATTTTTTTCTAGAGTTCACTTTTGGAGGCGTGGTAGACAGAAAGATAAAGTGGATGAGCAGGTCCACTGGTCTGGTGAAAATCAATCTTTGAAGAGCCAGACAAATGTGGTGTAGAAGTAGAAAACTTACTTTGTTCACATTTTGGGTCTCAAAAGAGCATTAACCTTTAGTGTCTTGTATTGTATATATGTAGGTGCAAATCACAAGTGTTCCACATTGGTACATCACAAAATAATAATAATAATAATTTAGATTATGCAAAATAATTAAAAAAATGATGATTGGTGGTTATTATTCCACATTGGGAGAGATAATCATATAAGATTGCCAATTGCAATTTTCGTGTTTGGGCCTAATAATTTCCTAATTCCCCAAAAGATCAATGTGAGTGAAAAAAGGACACTTTTAAGAATAGAACTAGAACTGTTTTACCGGGTATTTGAGTCGCCTTTTTTATATCATAATAATGTATATATTTTTTCATGTTTTAAATAGACTTAATTATATAGATTGTAGAAATTTAAGCATGTTTGTGATGTTAATTAAGATGTTTTCTGCGTGGACAAACGTGACCACAACATACAGAGTAACTTTTTTGTCCTGTCTTTTTGTAAGATTAAAACCGTGCATTTTGACTATGATATCATATAAATTTAGATGGTTTAATTAGTGGTTAGTCTAAATATCAAATAAAATTAAATAATATTTTAGCAAAATGATTCGAGAGAATTCAATCAGATACAAATTATTCGTTTCTTCTTTGGATATCCAATAAAATTTATCGAAGTAGGGTTGTACAGTCTTCCAAAATCCAACGTTCTTGCAAAAATTTTATTTTGTATTTTTGCATTTTTCAAAATTGGAGATGTTAGTGATTTTTTTATTTTTTAAGATATTATAAAAATTCACATCCTCTTTACCTTGTTGTTTTCTGCATTTGGTCAAGCCAAAAAGAGCACACAAACATCTCCCTCCAAAAAATTTACACAGCTCAAGAACCCGTCCCGAGCATAGCACGGGGGAAAACTAACAGTACTGGTCTGTAAGAAGATGCCAATCCGGAGAGCAAACAAACAAAAAGTGGCGACATGGTTGCTCTACTTTATCGCTTCATAATTGAGAATGTTCATTGAAAGAGAAAGCGAGGAGAATAAATAAGCGTTTCTGTAATATATTATAGGCAGCCGTGTATCATAATTCAACCTCTGTTTCATTTTGTTTGTTTAATCAACTCTTGATGGAAAAAATGGAGTCTGTTTGATGGTCTGTGTGGTTTACAGTTTATACTTTGTTATAGTAGTATACGGGCAGTGCAAGGAAGAAGAGAAGGTGGAGAAGGGTCTGCATTGAAATTGATAATAATTGACATATCTCATATCACCGCTGCATTAAACGTGTCTGATATCCCCAAACCGTTTCCTTTCATTTACTTTGTCTTTGTTCTTTATGGTTTGTCGTCTCCCTCTCCTCTCTCTGCTCACCTTCTTCCTTTTGAGTTCCAAAAACAATCTGTCCAGTAGATTGCATGTTTTGGCCATTGATGACAGGTGGTGCCAAGCCTTTGGGTTTCCAGCTGTTGGCTTTGCTGCTCCATGAGAGCTAGCAATTAGCTTGGAGGGGTGGTGGTTTTCTTCTGCTGAGAGAATCAAAGATTGTGTTTTGAGAAGTGCCCAGTTGAAACCAGTGGCAGTGCTTGATTCTTTTCTGCTTTTTATCAGAGTGGGGGACAGTAACAAGAGCCTCTTTGTCTCCTTCCCCACTTTTTCTTACTGCTAGCTATCACCAGAAAAGTAATCTTTCCAGTTTCTGCAACAAATGTTTCCTGACAACATGAGCTAGCCTTCTGTACTTCTTTATTCCTAAATATACTCGGTAGATTTTGTTGTTCTCATTGTGTAAGAGCAAGAGCTTCGGTGTTGGAATTCTTCACAAGGATGAGGGATTTCCCTTCCTGTTTTGGTGAAAGTGGGGTACAGATTGTAGATTCTTCAGGTGGCGCTAGTAGAAACAATCAGAACACCGTCACTTCTGTTTATCAGAGCCGATTGCGAGGTGGGTCGTGCTTGGTGAGCGTCACATGGAGCAAGAGCCTCATTGGGCATGGACTAACAGTTGGGATTGATGATTCTGTCAACAAACCAATCTGCAGAGTTGATGTCAAACCATCCCTCTTCTCCAAGAAGAAAGGGTCCAATAGTGTTGAGTTGGATGCTAGCAAGGTAGAGATTCATTGGGACCTTTCATCCGCCAAGTTTGGATCAGGTCCAGAACCTGTGGATGGCTTTCACCTTGCAGTTGTTCTTGACCACCAGATGCTTCTACTTCTGGGTGATTCGAGCAGAGAGGCGTATAAGAAGGGTAGCATTCCTCTCCCTCCATCAAATGTTGCCTTCGTAGCAAGGAAGGAGAACATATTTGGCAAGAAGGCTTATCAAACAAAGGCACAGTTTTGTGACGATGGCCATCTTCATGACATACTGATCAATTGTGAAACAGCAGGACCCAAGGACCTTTGTCTCTGCATCCGGGTTGACAAGAAAATGGTCATGCAGGTGAAGCGTTTGATTTGGAATTTCAGAGGCAACCAAACGATTGTTGTTGATGGAGTTCATGTGGAAGTGTATTGGGATGTTCATGACTGGTTGTTCAGCTCCCCACCAGGGAGTGCAGTGTTCATGTTCCAGGCAAGTGCCTCTTTGGAGAAGTCATGGTCTGGCCAGATAAGGGACCCATCTCTCCTGTCCTGGTCCAGTTCCCAAGTTCTCAGAGATTCTTATTCTCAAAGGAGAGGCTTCTCACTTGTTTTATATGCTTGGAAGCATGAGTAGCACATGAGCGGAGAGCCAAAGCTTTCTGCTATTTTTATTTGAAGGCAGCTAATAGATATTTCTTGTGAGTGACTTTCTATCTGATGCTCATGTATCACAGAAATTTATGAACAAGATAGTTCCATTTCTTTCTTCCAGTTAAAATCAAGATGAATTGTTTTGGGTTTTGTTAAAAACTTCTTACTAGCCAGTTTTGACAGAGAAATATTATGGGCAATTCCTTTATTTTGCTTCATTCAATGTTTTAGGTAGTTCTGCTCTACATAACCAAGCAGGTAGCATAAATTCAGAAAGCTGGGTTATTGCTACACCACTTTGGTGCAGTTTCTTTGAATGAAAAATGTAAACTCCAGAGAAAGTAGATAATGTTTACATCACTTGAGACCTGAGCGAGGGAGAACCTTGCATAACACATGTTTGCAGCCATTCCTTAAATGTGGTTGGAACTGCCAATTTTGTGCAAATTTACAGGCATGGCTTTAGACGAAAAAGGGTCTTATAGAATTTGGGGGGCAGGTGTTTTGAGCCACATGAAGTGGAGAAATACATAAATTAACTCAACCTTTGGTTAAATCTTGGCATGTAGAATGACATATATTCATATTGTACAAGGAGTACGTGAATAACAATCCTCACTCTGTCTAATATATAAATTCGTTGCTTCTAATCTACTGGAAGACAATCCAAATTTGCAATAACCAACCTAATCTCTGATTAGATGATATGGGCAACCAAAAATGTTTTTTAAACCAAACTTGTTTTCAATCATAGTACAAAGATCATATTGCGTGAGACCAACCACCCCTTTTTTGTACAGCAGGACCAAAATCTTTGAGAGATTGACAATGGACTTGGCAAGATGATACAAGCAAATTGAATCCATATTTGTTTCCTTAATGCAAACGTAAACAAACCTGTTTTGATTGGGAGAAAACTTAATTATTGTATGTCAATCTCAACCAGAACCAGAAATCAATTTGGATATATACCAAGCCTGTTTCTGTGACTATGGTTCACGATATTGCTGTTTGATGAACTTTAATCAAAGTGTTTACATTGGGTACTCTGTTTTAAAATCAGAGAAGAAATCATAGTAAACCAGAAGATACAGGTAACTACATAGAAAAAAAGGCCTATGACAATGTTAGGAATTGGATTTACAGAAAAAGTGAAAACACTACTGGCCTGTACACTTGAAAAACGGACAATGAGAAATCTTCTAGGCAGTAGGTGAAGAGCGAGTCCCCATGTGTGCCATCCACTTTTCAAAGTACTGATGATCATCTGGGTGGGGTGGAGAAACAAGGCCCAGTGGTGTCACTGATATCTGTATACAACAAAAGCAGCTCTATAATCTACCTGCCAAGTAAGTAAAGTTAAAATTTCAGAAAGAAAAGTTACTAGCATATCCTCGTTCAAGAGCCCCGAGATCAGTAATTTTTTCCAGAGATCCTGATACGCGATTATCGGATTCAATAAAGCACATATACAATGAATTAACAAATCAATTTGTAAGCCAAAACAAAAAATCTGATGCCCGAGGACTAACTTTTGTTACTTTATAATAAAAAAAAGACTAATTTTTGTTAGCATGCATCAAGCATGTGTCAATCTTGCAAGGACAAACCTTTCTAGTGAAAAACAATGGAGGTTCTTTTTGTGCTGTTGCTGAGAGGTGAGTTCCTGCACTGCTCTTTCCAAAGGTCCACCAGCTGCAGTTCTATCCCACCGCATCTTCATAGGACTTTTGCCTTGTTTTGTCAATTTATAGCTCTGTCAACCTTTTTTTATGCAAATTATTCGCATTATAAGGCTGCAATCAAATCAAACAGCTTTGGTACATTCTAAATAATTCAAAAAAAAGTTTCTAAAGATCATTGATGTGCTTCTTGTAAGAAAATGGCAAGTTATAACTTCTTGTATTCTATAGCACCATGATATAGGACTCCAATACAGGAAAACATTATATAGGTTATGAAAAGCAGGAAAGAGGTACAAAAGCCATTAAACAGCATTGCCACCTTGTTGTTTGCAATATCTGCTGGCAAATTGATATTAAGAAACGATTTTTGGAGATAAGTTTTGTCTTCACATCTGCCAATATTGCATTAATGATGGGTAAGCATGCCTGCGCACCCATAATGAAATCATTAAAATCACTCTTTCCTTGCACCCTGCATGTTTGTTAGCCCAATCAAATTCAATGAGCTAGGAGGGAAGGAGGAAGAGAGATTGCTATTTAACAAAGTAAATGCAAAAAAACAAGTGAAATTAACAAATCATTGCAGATGTCACTTGTTCAACAGACCAAATGGCGCTGAAACATATTAGCTGGTAGCTGAAAAGTGAGGTTCGGGCCATGTAACAGCAGTCATCTTCATCTAATTTAGTTAAAAAATGACTTGCGGAAATGCCTTCAAGACCTAAGAACCTACTCTACCACAACTTACTCTCATGCAAAATATTATAAAAAACAAATCATTTACTTGTGCCAAAATAAGTTTCAATTCAATATACTTCTGTATGCCTATATTGAAACTTTACAGTGAATGTCCTCATCAAAAATTAAGTAATCACATCATTTTAAATAAATAATCTCAGTGGTCAAAATAAATAATCTCAAACACACTATAGCACATGCTTTTTTTTTTTTTACTCACAGGAGGGATGGACTATAAATTAAAAGGTTGCACAGACATTTACAAAGTGCAGCATAATTCAAGCTTCTGTAACTTATAACAGAACAAATTGCTAGAGCTTAAAACAAATTTTAATGGACCACATTTAGAGAGAAAACAGAGGAAGAGAACTCCAGATCCTAGATGTTAGTTCATTTTATCGATTTGGAAATGATAGCTTACATACCAAGCATGCGATATAGCCATAGAAGCTACTCCTTCCAAAAGCGCTTGTCGAGCACCAGCAACAGAACCAGAGTACAGCCCACAGTTTCAAGAAAGAATCAATATATGTCAGTGCCCAAAGCATTAGGCTCTTTTCAAATTCTATAACTTGCTCCAAATATCTTCAAATCTATAATACATAAGCTTCACCATGAAAAAGAGGAAGTGACCCTGTCTAATGCGGGTGTAATATTATTTAAGTATCCAAATTTCGCAAAGTTCATGTATTCATTCTTTCTTGAATCCTGATCCTGAACCCATTAAATTCTTTAATTACTACTCTTTCAAAGGTCATGACACATTCGAGCAAGCTCAAGTTTCGGTCATTCAATCCTATTAATATAGGACAGAAGGTCCACTGCCACATTCATAAAATAAACAAGAGGCCACGGCACATGCGAACAATCTCAATTTTCAATCTGTACTCGGTTCAATCATTTTCATTATTTTGTAATCATATAAAAATCATTCAAACTTTATTAATATACAAACAAAGAGCCTATGACACGTTCCAACAACACCAAAACTCCAGTCACCCGTTCAATAATCTATACAAAAACACAAACTACTCAACACACATACTAACTAGTTCAAAACCCAACAAAACACACCTCAATAACTACAACAAGCCCAATGTACGCACACATCATAATCAATGGAATTCTATACTTCCAAACTCATTAAATTGTGCACAAATGAAGAAGCCGCGGCACATACAAACAATCTCAAGCTCCAATCTTTCATTGTTTCGATCTTTTTTCTTTTTAGTCCTATCAAAATCATTTGAGCTCTATAAGCACTACAGAACAACACATTACAACAGCCTCAAAATTTCAAGAATCTCTACCAAAGCACAGGCTACACAACCACACATACTAAAACCATCAACAGCACAAAATGCATGATCACTTCAACAACACACATGTATCACTAAAAAAAGGTGCAGGAAGAATCAAGAGATCAAGAGAAAAGGGCGGGTACTGCGTACACATCAGGAGCAGCAAAACACGGTAATGGCGGGTGGAGACTAGAACATGGACGGGGGCGCGGAGGCCGTCATCGTTGGTGACCAGAATCATCGGCAGACCGTCTCCCATCGCCGTGGCCGAAGTAAAGCGACGATTCCCGCGGAATAAACTAGACATTAAGTAACTAAAACGTATGATTTGTAATTAAATATTTTAAGATTAAAGCTGGGTAAAGATTAAATTTTATAATCATGTGTAAAGTGAATAAATAAAAATCGATTAAATCGATCAAATAACTTTAATAAAGTCTTCAATTGCTACCATTTTCATCTAAAATTAATTTGATTAAATTAATAAAAATTTTCATCATTTTTTATATGATTAAATAATTTATTTACTATTTTCATTTTGTTTAATACGGATAGATTGATAACCCTGGTGACCATTTCCTCCTCTTATGCATCCAAGGTGAGTTATTTTATCTAAATTAAATTAACTGTGGGCTAGATTAACTGTGACCATTTCCTCCTCAAATATAATAAGTTCGTTTTTACCAAAGATGTGTTCCAGACAGTACCCTTCTCCAAGCTTCCCATCCTCTCTCTCTATCTATATATATATATATATATATATATATATATATATATATATATATATGGCCCCCATACCTTTAGAAAAAACCCGAACGAGAGGAGTAAAAGCTGGAGCGTGGAGGACGAGAAGCTGGAGGAAGAAGACCATCAAAGACCTCCGAGTGAAGATCGAAGGCCCCTCTCTATTCCCCGGTGATCCCCTGCCTCTGCCCGCTCCATACCGAGCAGAGACCACCGACGCAAAACCTTTAACATTCCCTACCGATCTGGGCTTTGCTACGATGAAGCCAAGGCTCGCGAGTGCCCAAAAATCACGGAAAAGCCACGATTCGATCAAAAAATGTAATATCTCCTATTAGGGATAAGTTTATGATTTTTAATTTAATCGATCATTTTTTTTTAGATGATTAAATTTACCTATTTATAGTTATTGGGTTGGACTTTGATATACACAAAAAATCTGTCCATTTTACTCGGAATTGACCGATTTAAATTGGATTGGAAAGTTTTTAATCTTATTTAGCGGGTAAATCGACCTTGATAAAAATTGGTTCGTGAATCGGTCAATTTAAGCCATTTTCGACCGATTTGAATCGATTTCAAAATTGGCTTAAATTGATTCTAGACGGTAAGGGGAGGGCGAGACGACAGGGGACAGCAATGGTGGTGGAGGGTAGGGTGGCGTGTGCGGGGACAAAAGAGCTTGGGGGCAAGGCGGTGGGCGCAGTGGGGGGTATAAGGTATGACCGACTGGGCTGGGGGGGGGGTGCGAATTGGGCATGGGCGGCGGCAGCATGGGGGGGGGGCGGGGACGAGGTGCGTGGGGGATGGTCGGGGCCAAAGGAGAGGGGGGTGGCCGGGCCGGGTAGGGGTGAGGGGGTTAGGCGGGTCAACGGGGGGAGGCAGGCTGGGCGGCGATGCACCTTCAAATAAGTTGTCTGGATCTTAAGCAGGTCAAACCAGTCCGCAGGTCGCGCCTTGTCGCACCACATACATCGACCACAAGCAACACTTGCGCCTGCCGCTCCCTTGCACACAGGGCAGAACGCTTGTGCCTTTGTGCAACCAAACCTTGCCACTTTGCACAGACAGCACATCGGCCACTTCACCTTTGTGCCTTTGAGTGAAACTCCTCACGCCCTTGCACGAAAGTTCTGCCCCTTGCTCCCTTGCGCAAGCACAAAGAATTTGAGTATTAAATTTTGTTACTTCTTGAGAGGAGAGAACACCCAACATCTTTTTTATTTTTGATAGGTTACTCTCCAGAGAATAGAATAAAAATTATATATATTGTAAATACTCGGAAAATCAGGACAATTAAAGTGTTGAATGCTCACAGAAAGATGGCAAGTAACAGGTGAGATAAACAGAGCTCTTTAACAAAAGGATTGCTAAGTAAGACCACTTCAGCTCTGAATAATCTTGAAAACAGAAAAAGTGGTGATCCCTAATCATGTTGGGCCTAGATGTGAGACCAAGATTATTCTCAAGACAACTTTACTAGTCTTTCTGTATTTGCTTCCAAATGAAGACATCTAATACCTTCGTCTGAACGTGTAAAGTCAAACAAATTTTATCCGCAAGGTAAAAGCTTTTAGTATGAGTTTTTCAGATAGTCAAAAGAGTTCTTGAATGTTGGAAACAAAATGACTCAGCCCCGTGAATGAATGATGATAGATAACAAAAGTAAACTACCATCACTAATGTGTCCGGTTATTCTCATGAACGCGCTAAACAATATCATTCTGAAAAATAGCAATGAATGTTTTGGTACACAGAGTCTCAAACAATAGAGAGAATAGTAAGAAGACAGGCTGAAGAAAGTTCTGCAGCTAAAAACAAATAGAAACACCCAAGCAGGAACAATAAAACGCTAAAGTTTTTTTTGTAAACTCCCAATGCCAGACAAAAAACATTATGGATACCGAAGCTCCAACGCACATAAGAACGTTCCATTGCTGGTACAATCAATTGTTTTAAAATATGCAGAACAAAATAAGAGTTAAACTTATAATAATGACAAAAAGCATTTAACTATTTTCTCTATTATCACGAACAGATACAACGTGAGATTGCACAGGCCAGGATAAGTAAAACAAATAAATAAATAAATAAATAAAAGCTCCACGATTTGCGATCTGAGCAAAGAGAATCAGAAACGCACCTCTTCGGAAGGTTGCCGCCGCCGGTGGTGGCTCTCGCCGGAGGTGGAGGGGTTGATTTTGGGGAGGAAAGTTGGAGAATAACGGCCTAGCAGGTTATACCGTGGTAGGGTTCGGTTCCCGCCAAAAATATAAAATAAAAAAATTGGCCGTAAATTCTTTTTGAAAAAAATAATAACAAGAAAAATAGCTGATAGATTTCATTATCCATCTATCTATGAGCTTAATTTAATTAGATAAAAATTCAATTCGAAGTCAAACGAGCTTAGTTTACTGGCTGCTCAACTCATTTGGGCTTAAGTTGATATTTTATGTTCAACCTAGTTATCCCCACCTTCACCAAGTTAGGATCTGCTCGACCACAATGGCGGCATGCACCTGCTGCCTCTCGTTGAGTCCATGCATGACACTCAAGAAATGGTCTACCACCGTTCCTAATATGGTGGGAGGAGGCTAGGAGATACAAGCTTATGTGAGGAGATAAGAAGAAGAAGAAGAGTTTTGAAAGTATATGCTGCACTAAATCATGGAACCACAGGAGGAGATAAGGAGGAGGTTTTACTCTATAAATACCTGCTATAATCATTACGGAAAGCTCGGAATTGGAGAACCCAGGAAGCGCCGCTGCCTTACCTCCGTTCCCCGGTGTCTTGGTGTCCCTCGTCGCTACAGCCACTTCCACTCCCTTGTTACAGCCCTCGTTGGAGCCGTCCACCCTCGCCGGAGAGACTCCACTACCTTGTCTCCGCCGGCTGAATCCATTGCCAATCCTGCCGGCGACGAGGAGGATCACTCACCCAATTCACTGTTTTGCAGATTTGGTGCCAATTTCCGGTGGTTTGTCTGGCCTCCTCCAGCCGACCCCGGAAATTCCAGCAATTCCTACGTAGATTAAGAAGTGCCCTCTCTGCATACAAGACCTGACCCAACATCGTCACCACGCCCAGTCGCCGAAATCCGGCCACAAAATGCCCGTCCAGGGAGGAGAACAGCCGCACGCCATAACTTTATGAGCATTATTCCGACCAATCCACTACACGAACGGCCGTGGAGTTACGTTAAAAAGCATTAAATTGCAGCGTGATACAAATCCAGATTAAGCCAATCCAACTTTCGCCTCACCGATCGCCGGAAAAATCCCGGATGTTCCAGCGAAACAACTATCGCCTGGAAAATTTCCGGCTATCCCGCCGCAGCCCAGCGCTATATCTGGCCACTTGACCACCGTTTTCGAGCTACCATCATCAGCACCTTTCGATCTGGGCAATCGATACAGACCACCACGGCCGGAAACGCCATCGCCGTCGCCTAGATCTCCTGCGTTGCACCCCCGCCTAAGCGGTCCGTCGGGCCAGGTTAATGGCCAAGCCGCTTGCCGTGATTGTGTCCACGACCACGATGCTGCCATACGAACAGTGACCGTGTCCGTATCCGTATCGCCGATTTTATTCGCGACCCGTTTGATACCCATCTTGCAAGTGGTGCACCGCACGCCATCGATATCCAGCGCATCCAGGTTCGTCCCAACGCCTGCATACACCTCCCGGTCCAACTGCTCAACCTGCGCAGGTACACCTATTTTCTAGCCCGAACACGGTCAGGTTCAACATGCTTCCGGGAATTATTTGAGGGACTTCCGGACTTCCGATTGACGTAACATTTGGTACATTACCTTATTTAGACATTCCAAACTCGCTAGTGAGGTCTTAACTCATCGTGGACGGACACTAGAACTCGCATTGGATAACTATGTAAAAAACTTATCTTGTATGTAATTTTCTCTTGTTGTTCATAAGTTTTACTTGTGATTTCAATGCCAAGGGTGCCTTAGAGAAATGACTTGTACTCGCGTCTTAGCCTTGAATCGAATAAAAGTGCGCGAATTCACGCACAAACATTTTATATAAAAATTAAAGTATTAGACTAATGTCTATGATATTTGTTATTGTTCAAGGGTATAAATGAAATTTTACTTTATAAAAAAAAGAGTTTAAATGAAATTTTAAAAAGATATATCATATTAAATTCAAACAATAATATATCTTGCTATATAATTTTATATGTATATGCATTAGAAATACTTAGCAAAATATTTATATGTAGATTTTAATATAAATATATTAAGAAAAGCATTAGTAAATACTTAGCAAAATTATTTGAACTTGACTCGAATTCAAACCAATTTAAATATTATTGGCTAGACTCAAATTTAAAGTCAAACAAGACTTGTTTTTATATAAAGATAACTCGCCTCGACTCTTCCAATGAGCCGCCCTAATTCTAGGCATATTGTAAACTAGTCAGGCGGACTTAAATTAACTCAAACATCATTTTATTCTTATTTTCAAACAAGCCAACTCAAGCTTTATTTGATATAGGTCAAACTCTTATCTTAAATATTTTCATTTTGTAAGAAAAAAATAATATATTTTGAATTATAAATAATAACACATTATGCATAAAATTTAAAATAATTAATTATTTTTATCCAATTTGAAGATGTCGAAGTCTTGCTTCAAAATGAGCTGATTGTTGAAATTCTGAGTACAAGTTAAAAGCTAAATTGAGGTAAATATATTTTATTTAGATTATTACACTCCACATTTATCTATCTCTATAAAGAGACATCACAACTATGAGAATCTAATGTCAGCTTCTCATAACCAGAAAGAAATAACCAGTAACATCTGCCTCCAATCTGCCAATCAGCAAAGCACAACAACTTTGACTTTTATTTTGCCCCATAAAATACAAGCATTCCCTTCGTAAATGAAGCACACCTTTATTTTGCCGAATAAAATACAAGCATTCCCTTCATCAATGAGCAGGCGCTTCGGACGCCCACGGAGATACCCACACTGACCGTTCATGATGGGGATGATCAACGGTAAGGCCTTAGCTCGTTGGGCGTCTAAGGAGCAGCAAGCATTTCCAAAAATCTAACCTACCTCCTTCATCTTCTTGATGGTATAAGCCAAGTCCTTGAGGCAAGCCTCCACCGTCTCCGGTGACGACGCCTCGAGCGTCTTGGGCATCAGCTGCTCGGCGACGTCCGCCGGCGTGATGCTCACCTCCTCCACCAGCTTCACCACCTCGTCCAACATCGGATGATCTTCCACTCCGAGATAGTTCTTGGCCAGAATTTTCAGACCCTCAATCCCACAGTAAGACATCTCCACATGGACGTCCATCCGGCCTCGCCGGATCAGCAACGGGTCGAGCATGTCGACGCGATTGGTGGTGAAGACGATGATCCTCTCCCCTTGGCTCACCGACCACAGGCCGTCGATCAAGTTGAGCAGGCCAGACAGTGTGACCTCGGACTTCCGCGGGGCCGACTCGAGCGCTGCTGCTGGTGAAGATCATGTCGTGCTTCGTCTTCTTCTTCTTATTCTTCGGCAGACTTGCTTCCGGTCGAGGCCAGCAGCTGCCGAAGCTGTACATTGTTCCTGACCGCCGTGACGTCGAGTTCGTAGACGTCGTAGCAGAGGTAGTTTGCCATGGCCGCCACCAACTTCGACTTCCCCGTCCCCGGCGGGCCGGACAGCAAGTACCCTCGCTTCCAAGCTTTACTGATCTTGGCGTAGTAGTCCTTGCTCTGTCTGAATGTGGAAAGGTCGTCCATGATTCGTTTCTTCTTCAAATAGTCCATGGCCAGCGTCTCGAAACTGGCCGGGTTCGAGCGACATGCTGTTCCACCCAAGCCGGATGAGGAGCAGTTGCTGTACAGCCGGCGCAACCTCGCCTTCCCCTCCATTTCTCTGTGTTGGGCGAGTATCTGGTTGAGGTAGCCGTCGAGGACGAGGGATCGGTACCGTCGGAGGAAGCGGAGGGAGTACCACCGCTTCTCGCCACCGCCGCCGCTGCCTCGCTTGTAGCAGTAGGTCCAGAGGAGGGAGACGCCGTGGAAGGCGTCAGCGACCTGCTCGCCCTTGTCGAGGCTGAGGGCGACGGCGCCGTTGCTGCCGACGGCGGCCTCGAGCTTGTCGGCGGTCTCGGTCGCGGCGCCACGGAGGTAGGACTCGACGGCGAAGTAGAGCTCGTTGGTGGAGTAGCCGTAGCCGGATTGGTGGGCGACGGTGACGCAGACCTCGGGGAAGAGCTTGGAGCGGACGCGGCTGAAGAGGGCGAGAAGGGCGAGGAGGGGGGAGGAAGCGCGAGAAGGTGGACCAGAGGAAGGCGTAGCCGGCGAGGGTTGAGCCAACGGCGCCCATCTCCGATAGGGACTTCGGCGGACGGGTGAAGAGGCCCTGCATTGTGGCCTTAGCCGGAGAGTGGTCGGGTTTTCCGGCGAGGGAGGTTTATGGAATGACGAAGGTGGGATTGACAGGGGCATTTATAGACCGAGAACGGCAGATTGTAACTGTGACGACACAATTGACAAAGATAAAAAATAGATTAATTTATTTATTTATACATATTTATATATTTTTATTTATCACAAAAAGACATATTAGAGGCGTGAATGCTCTCACCAACACAAAACTTGTGTTAACGGCGGTGATATTAAGTGTTAAAAAATTATATATTGTTAATTTTATGTATTAAAAAAATAATATATAGAAGAAAAAGGTTACGGAATCCACCTAACCGTTTTCCCGTTTTGCCAAACCACTCTGTGTATATATATATATATATATTATATTTATATTATTTTTATTGTTTTGTATTGCAAACATTTAAGAAGTGATCGAAGACTTGAAGTAATTATGTAAACCCTAAACTTCTCGAGAAATATCTTTGACATATTTGAATGAGCCTCATCTAAGACGATGCGCGTCCTGGAGGCAATCACCGTCACAAAGGCACCCTATCATCACGAAGCGCTTCCCGCTTGCTTTGCACCAACTTCGCGTTTCGCTCGTATCATTCCTCTCACGTTATTTAAGTTCTTTGGAGCCAATCCAGAAGGGCTTCCCTATCATCACGAAGCGCTTGGCAGAGTCAACCATTCTAATCTATCACGTCGAAGTTAGAAACTTTGAAGCTCATTGCAATGGCTACTATGCGTGGAAGTTGGACCGGAACGCTTGAGGTTAATTAGCTCACACAAGGCTTTTTCGTTTCTCACAGCTGTATTTTAGCTGGACAATTTGATAAAGAATTGATTGGTCTTTTTTTTTTAAATGATGCTCTTCAAAATGTAATCAATATCCAATCATTTATTGACACATAGGTTCATAGAATTATGATAAAGATCGTATATTACGCTAACTGCGGTTAGAAGCTAGGTTGCCTCAAATTGTGGCCGCCTGTACGTACATATACATAATAATTACGAGGTAGCCGTCATTATGAATGGCTGCCATCCTAGAAATATGTATATCATTGTTCTAGCTTGACCTAACTAAGAAAGGGAACGCTTGCCGTGTCCGTATTACCCGATTCTGTTTGCGACCCGTTTGCTACCCATCTTCCAAAGTAGCGCACCGCAGGCCATCCATGTTCGTCCCACCGCCTGTGTACGCCTCCTGGTCAAACTACTCAACCCGCACCAGTACAACTATTTTCTAGCGCGATCCCGGTCCGGTTCAACATGCTTCCGGGAATTATTTGAGGGGCCTCCGAAGTTCCGATTGATAAAATATTTGTTACATTACCTAATTTGGATGTTCTGGACTCAATGGTGAGGTCCATTGGCACATTGGAGTATTAGATGAAATAGTTGTAAGCCTTGAAAGACGTCCCGATATTGATGAATTAAGAAGTGGCAAAAGTCAAATTATGATTGTATATTATAAAAATCATAAAAAATAGTTTAACACATTGTGGACTGATTCGAGAACTCACATTAGGTCTCATAGAACCATGTAAAAAACTTGTCTAATATGAAATTTTTTCTTATTGTTCATAGGTTTAACTCACAATTTAAATACAAAGGGCTCTTTGGAGAAATTACCTATAGTCATGTCTTAGCCTTATATCAAATAAAAGAGCACAAATTCACGCACAAACATTTTATACAAAAATTAAAGTAATAGACTAATGCGTATTATATTTGTTATTGTTCAAGAGTTTAAATGAAATTTTAAAAAGATATATCATATTAAATTCAAACTATAATATATCTTGCTATATAATTTTATATATACCTAATTATGTCAATTTTAGTTTTTTACAATTTGTAACAAGATTTTAATATAAATATATTAAGAAAAATATTAGAAAATACTAATCAAAATTATTTGAACTTGACTCGAATTCTTAAATGTTATTAGTTAGATTCAAATTTAAAGTCAAATAAGACTGGTTTTTATCTAAAGATAACTCGGCTGGACTCTTCCAATGAGCCATCCAAATTCTAGACTTGTTGTAAACTAGTCAAGGTGACTTAAATTAACTTAAATATCATTTTATTCTTATTTTCAAACAAACCAACTTAAGCTTTATTTGATACGGGTCAAACTTTTATCTTAAATATTTTCATTTTATAATAAAAAATAGTATGTTTTGAATTATAAGTAATAAGACATTGGGTATAAAATTTAAAATAATTAACTATTTTAATCCAATTTGAAGACGTTAAAGTCTAGCTTTAAAACGAGCTGTGTCGGTCGTTTATACATGCTTACTTCGAATTCTAAGTACAAGTTAAAAACTAAATTGAGGTAAATATATTTGCTTGTGAGCTATCTATCTCTCTGTAGTGAGACACGACAACTTTGAGAATCTAATTTCAACCTCTGATAACGAGAAAGATCTGCTTCCAATCTATCAATCATAAAAGCACAACAACTTTGACCCTTACTTGGCCCAACAAAATACAACCATTCCCTTCATAAATTTACCTCCTTCATCTTCTTCATGGTCTCGACAAAGTCCTTGAGGCAAGCCCACACCGTCTCCGGTGCCGACGCCTCCAGCGTCTTGGGCATCAGCTGCTCGGCGACGTCCGCCGGCGTGATGCTCACCTCCTCCACCAGCTTCACCACCTCGTCCAACAGCGGATGATCTTCCACTCCGAGATAGTTCTTGGCCAGAATTTTCAGACCCTCAATCCTACAGTAAGACATCTCCACATGGACGTCCATCCGGCCTCGCCGGATCAGCAACGGGTCGAGCATGTCGACGCGATTGGTGGTGAAAACGATGATCCTCTCCCCTTGGCTCACCGACCACAGGCCGTCGATCAAGTTGAGCAGGCCGGACAGTGTGACCTCGGACTTCCCCGTGGCCGACTCGAACTCGTAGGACTCGTTTTCGTCGCTGCTGCTGGTGAAGATCATGTCGTGCTTCGTCTTCTTCTTCTTCGGCTTCGCCGGCTTTCTTGAGCCGGCGAGCTGGA
Source organism: Piper betle (assembly GCA_033002965.1). Lineage (NCBI taxonomy): Eukaryota > Viridiplantae > Streptophyta > Magnoliopsida > Piperales > Piperaceae > Piper > Piper betle. The sequence continues at coordinate 7,405 of JAURVB010014319.1, read as the reverse complement.
GGGAGCAGTCGATGTTCTCCACCACCAGCACCGACTTGCTTCCGGTCGAGGCCAGCAGCTTCCGAAGCTGTCCGTTGTTCCGGACCGCCAAGAGGTCGAGATCGTAGACGTCGTAGCAGAGGTAGTTTGCCATGGCCGCCACCAACGTCGACTTCCCCGTCCCCGGCGAGCCGTACAGCAAGTACCCTCGCTTCCAAGCTTTACCGATCTTGGCGTAGTAGTCCTTGCTCTGTCTGAATGCGGAAAGGTCGTCCATGATTCGTTTCTTCTTCGAAAACTCCATGGCCAGCGTCTCGAAACTGGCCGGGTGCTCGAACGACATTTCGTTCCACCCCGAGCCGGATGAGGAGCAGTTGCTGTACAGCCGGAGCTTCCTCGCCTTCCCCTCTATTTCTCTGTCTTGGGCTAGTATCTGGTTGAGGTAGCCGTCGAGGACGAGGGATCGGTACCGTCGGAGGAAGCGGAGGGAGTACCACCCGCCGCCGCTGCCTCGCTTGTCGCCGCTCTTGTGCTTGTCGGGCTGCTTGTAGCAGTGGGTCCAGAGGAGGGGACGCCGTGGAAGGCGTCGGCGACCTGCTCGTCCTTGTCGAGTCTGAGGGCGACGGCGCCGTCGCGGCCGACGGCGGCCATGAGCTTGTCGGCGGTCTCGGTCGCGGCGCCACGGAGGTAGGACTCGACGGCGAAGTAGAGCTCGTTGGTGGAGTGGCCGTATCCGGATTGGTGGGCGACGGTGACGCAGACCTCGGGGAAGGGCTTGGAGCGGACGTGGCGGAAGAGGGCACGGAGGGTGGTGAGGAAGCGCGAGAAGGTGGCCCAGAGGAAGTCGTAGCCAGCGAGGATTAAACCGACGGTGCCCATCTCCGATAGAAACTTCGGCGGCCGGGTGAAGAGGCCCTGCATTGTGGCCTTTGCCGTTTCGGCAAGGTTGGTTTATGGGAAGACTGTTGCGTTTCCTTATTCATTGGTATTTAAAAATTTAATTGTCAGTTTTTTACTTTTAATTTATCACACCCACGGTCGAAAGACCCTTAAGCTTTTATTATTCATTCATATTGTAGAACTTAATTATTAGTTTTTGATTTTTTGTTTATCACAATAATAATTGGTATTTTATATAATATGTGATTTTTTTTTTTACGTTTAATGATGTGAATTCAAAAATTCTACTTGAATTTTTATATATAAAGTATAATTTTGATATTAAAAAATATTTTTTTGATAAATTTTAATATATTTGACTTATAAAGGCAGAATTTGAATATATTTGGCTTTAAAATGAAGAGTTCGGAAAAAATTTTCATCATTCTAATCCCTCAAAATTAGAAAGGAATGGAAGCTCTGACATAAGGATTTTCTCGTCATCAAATTATTTGACCGGGAAGACGTATGATAGTGGGAAAATATATATTTTACTATTATTATTATTATTATTATTATTATTATTATTATTATAATATATGCATGCCAACAACAAATTTTATGTACCCAAATAGTCAATAATCCTTCAAAATCTTGTGTCAGTAAACATACAACAAGATGATCCACACATTTTTTTCCTAGTTTACACTTGTGTATGATCAAAAAATTAAAATCTTATATAGTGCTTTCTCCAACTGTGGACTGGTAGCCACAAACCTCATTAAAAAAAATTATAAATTTCTAATAATCCTGTTACTTCTCCTTTTCAATTTTCATAAAAATTCATTTTTATTGTTGACTATAATCACCTCGGGAAGACTCACCATTTGGAATGTTCTTTCAAATGGTTTTTTTAAATAAGGAACTGCTTTCCAATACATATGCCAGGATCAATTGGGCCACTTATCTAATTTGATGTCTAATATTTAATTGAAATTGATGATGTAACTGGCGCGTTAGATTGTTCCATGTTATACATTCGAGATTTATTTTTTCAAGTGGTATATGCGAGATTAGGGTGCTAACTTTGTATCGAAATTAAATATGTTAATATGGTGCCAATGTTCTTACAATGCCAATTACAAATTTACAAAGTAGGAGGATAGTTACGAGAACAACGTATTCCCGCTGTAAAAACTTTATCATTTATAATTACGTAGATCCTAACTCAAAATTTATGTTGTTGACGCCTTTTTGAGTGGGATGAATATATTTGAATCCCTTTCGAGGGTGTAATTGAGTATCACTTTGTTAATATTCAGCTTATTTTCAAATAAGAATTCAAATTTTAATTTGCTATAAAATTATATTTAAAGAATCAATTAATTTACATGCCTTAAAAACTCATTCTAAACATTTATGTTCGTTTCCGATATGACACTATGTTATTACGACGTAGGTTTGAGCCCAAGGCGCATCTACTAAAGCCCACGAAGCTTTCTGCACCACTTTGTGGTCTAGAAGTTCTAGCGGGCTCAAATATTAGTTATTAAAGAACAGGTTTGATCAAGAAACATTCTAGTGAGCATTTGGTTGGTTTGGGACCAGGGGTAAGCAATCCCAACCAAATTGAATTAACCAAATTACGTTCAACGGATGGATTTTGTTACCAAAACTAAAGGGAATTACTCCTAAAACTAAACCGAACGAAGCAAACTAAAATATTTTGGTTAATTTAGTTCGGTAACTGAATAACCAAATTACATCATAAGGTAGTGTTAAGGCACACGAATGGATTGGATCGGGGGTAAGCATTCCCAACCAAATTGAATTAACCAAATTACGTTCAGCGGATGGATTTTGTTACCAAAACTAAACTGAATTACTCCTAAAACTAAACCGAACGAAGCAAACTAAAATATTTTGGTTAATTCAGTTCGGTAACCAAATAACCAAATTACATCATAAGGTAGTGTTAAGGCACGCGAATGCCGGTCTTGCGAATTGTGTCTTTGGTTCGTGTTAGAAGGTTTGGTGGGATTGAGACACCCTTAACGTATAAAAAACAGTGAGATAAAAATAAAATGTTGAATGAAGGAATAAACACATAAGATTTTTACGTGGTTCCTTAGGGTTTGATCCGAATGTCTATGTGAGTACACGGTGGATTGGTATTCACAAATTCACTATTTTCTTTGATTTTTTTCAAGTTACACTAATAATAAAACCATGTAAAAAACTTGTCTAATATGAAAATTTTTCTTGTTGTTCATAGGTTTAACTCACGATTTCAATGCTAAGGCCCCCTTGGGGAAATTACTTGTAGTCGAGTCTATAATCTGCAATAAGATTTTAATATAGATATATTAAGAAATGTATTAGTAAACACTAATCAAAATTGTTTTAACTTGACTCGAATTTAAACCAACTTAAATACTATTGGCTAAACTCAAATTTAAAGTCAAACAAGATCAGTTTTTATCTAAAGATAACTCGGCTGGGCTCTTCCAATGAGCCGCCCTTCTAGGCTTGTGGTAAACTAGTCAAGCCTACTTAAATTAACTCAAACATCATTTTATTCTTATTTTAAAACAAGCAAGCTCAAGCTTTATTTGATACAGGTCAAACTCTTATCTTAAATATTTTCATTTTGTAAGAAAAAATGGTATGTTTTGAATTATAAGTAATAAGACATTATGGAAAAAAATTAAAATAATCAATTATTTTAATCCAATTTGAAGACGTCGAAGTCTAGCTTCAAAATGAGCCGAGTCAGTTACGTGTTCATATATGCTTTGTTCAAATTCTAAGTACAAGTTAAAAGCTAAATTAAGGTAAACATATTTGCTTGTGAGCTACTTTAGCTTATTACATTCCACATTTATCACAATTATTACCAAAATAATAATAAAATTGTTTAAGTAATTGAAGTGTTTTTTAAAAAAATTAAATTAGAGTGATTTGAATAGTTTGAGACCTATCGAACCTATTTATGACTCATTTTAGATTTCCTTCATTACTTGGGATACCTCTTTTATCTTCTAAGGTCTATTTTTAGTTTAATTATCATGGATGAAAGAATGAATATTGAGAAATATTTTAATGGGCCTATAAATATCCACATTCAAAGCATTTATTGAAATTGGGCTCTGGATTTAAGATTTAAGAATGAATGTCGGAAATTTATTTTTAGTGGTCGTTAAAATTTGTAATTCTATTTTTTTTAAGAAGATAATATTCTGTTCTTCAATTTAGTAAACCACTAATATATAGACAATATATTAGTAATTTTGAAAACGAAGGAAATTCAAAATGAGTCATAAATAGCGTTCGATAGGTCTTCAAACCGTTCAAATCACCGATTTAATTTTTTTTTTTAAAAATCACCAATTACTTAAACAATTTTATTATTATCTTGTAATAATTGTGATGTTCATTAGCAAAGATAGATAAATGTGAAGTTTCATCAAGCTAAAGTATGTTCACAAGAAAATATATTAACTTGTACTTAGAATTTGAACAAAGCATATATGAACACGTATCAGCTCATTTTGAAGCTAGACTTCGACGTCTTCAGATCCGGATTAAAATAATCAATTATTTTAATCCAATTTGAAGACGTCGAAGTCTAGCTTCAAAATGAGCTGAGTCATGTTCATATATGCTTTGTTCAAATTTTAAGTACAAGTTACAAGCTAAATTAAGGTAAACATATTTGCTTGTGAGCTACTTTAGCTTATTACATTCCACATTTATCACAATTATTACCAAAATAATAATAAAATTGTTTAAGTAATTGAAGTGTTTTTTTAAAAAAATTAAATTAGAGTGATTTGAACAGTTTGAGACCTATGGAACCTATTTGTGACTCATTTCAGATTTCCTTCATTTTCAAAATTACTAATATATTCTCTGTATATTAGTGGTTTACTAAATTGATGAACTAGAATAATATCTTCTTAAAAAAATTAGCATTGCAGATTTTAACGACCACTAAAAGGACATTTCCCCGACATTTATTCTTAATTCTTAAATCCATAGCCTATTTCAATAAATGCTAAGAATGTGGATATTTATAGGCCCATTTGGACATTTCTGGATATTCATTCTTTCATCCATGATAATTAAACTAAAAAATAGACCTTAGAAGATAAAAGAGGTATCCCAAGTAATTGCAATAATAAAATTTATTAATATTCTTGCTATAGTAAATACAATCACACATAGAATTATATTCAATTTGATGAAATTATTTGATCATAAAGGGCATCTTCTATAATTTTGCACACGAGGAGTTATTTTTTGGTTTTATCCATTCAATAATAACTTGATTGTTTTTAGATAATAATAAATAGAAAAGATGCTTATAAGGTCCGGTTGAAACAAAAAAATATACGCATCTTTGCCACCCATACCTGAATAGACAGCGTTTTTAAAAAAACTGGAGGAATACCTGGCAGGGATAAGAAAGCTAGCCTAGCCCATTAAGACCTTTCTCAGTATTCCTATAAATATTTTCCCAAGGGGGCGAAGCCAAGCTTTTCTCTTCCACCTGTAACAGTTTAAAAAAGTAGCTGTAAGAAGTTTTCAATGGTAGATTCTTATTTCGAAAATTTTCACTCATTTTTCATTGAATGAAACGGGGTGGCCCATTCGATACAATGCTAGCAAAAGCAGCATTGGTTGACAATCACCAGAAAGAACTCACTTGAATCCCAAACTTTGAGAATCTAATTTCTACTTCTCATAACCAGAAAGAAATAACCAGAAACATCTGCCTCCAATCTACCAATCATCAAAGCACGACAACTTTGACCTTTATTTTGCCCAACAAAGTACAACCATTCCCTTCATAAATCTACCTCCTTCATCTTCTTCATGATTTCGGCCAAGTCCTTGAGGCAAGCCTCCACCGTCTCCGGTGCCGACGCCTCGAGCGTCTTGGGCATCAGCTGCTCGGCGACGTCCGCCGGCGTGATGCTCACCTCCTCCACCAGCTTCACCACCTCGTCCAACATCGGATGATCTTCCACTCCGAGATAGTTCTTGGCCAGAATTTTCAGACCCTCAATCCTACAGTAAGACATCTCCACATGGACGTCCATCCGGCCTCGCCGGATCAGCGCCGGGTCGAGCATGTCGACGTGGTTGGTGGTGAAGACGATGATCCTCTCCCCTTGGCTCACCGACCACAGGCCGTCGATCAAGTTGAGCAGGCCGGACAGTGTGACCTCGGACTTCCCCGGGGCCGACTCGAGCTCGTAGGACTCGTCTTCGTCGCTGCTGCTGGTGAAGATCATGTCGTGCTTCGTCTTCTTCTTTTCTTCTTCGGCTTCGCCGGCTTTCTTGCGCCGGCGAGCTGGAGGGAGCAGTCGATGTCCTCCACCACCAGCACCGACTTGCTTCCGGTCGAGGCCAGCAGCTTCCGAAGCTGTCCGTTGTTCCGGACCGCCGAGAGGTCGAGATCGTAGACGTCGTAGCAGAGGTAGTTTGCCATGGCCGCCACCAACGTCGACTTCCCCGTCCCCGGCGGGCCGTACAGCAAGTACCCTCGCTTCCAAGCTTTACCGATCTTGGCGTAGTAGTCCTTGCTCTGTCTGAATGTGGAAAGGTCGTCCATGATTCGTTTCTTCTTCGAAAACTCCATGGCCAGCGTCTCGAAGCTGGCCGGGTGCTCGAACGACATTTCGTTCCACCCCGAGCCGGATGAGGAGCAGTTGCTGTACAGCCGGCGCTTCCTCGCCTTCCCTTCCTTTTCTCTGGCTTGGGCGAGTATCTGGTCGAGGTAGCTGTCGAGGACGAGGGATCGGTACCGTCGGAGGAAGCGGAGGGAGTACCACCGCTTCTCGCCACCGTCGCCGGCCGCCGCTGCCTCGCTTGTCGCCGCTCTTGTGGTCGTCGGGCTGCTTGTAGCAGTAGGTCCAGAGGAGGGGGACGCCGTGGAAGGCGTCGGCGACCTGCTCGCCCTTGTCGAGGCTGAGGGCGACGGCGCCGTCGCGGCCGACGGCGGCCTTGAGCTTGTCGGCGGTCTCGGTCGCGGCGCCACGAAGGTAGGACTCGACGGCGAAGTAGAGCTCGTTGGTGGAGTGGCCGTAGCCGGATTGGTGGGCGACGGTGACGCTGACCTCGGGGAAGAGCTTGGAGCGGAGGCGGCGGAAGAGGGCGAGGAGGGGGAGGAGGGTGAGGAAGCTCGAGAAGGTGGCCCAGAGGAAGGCGTAGCCGGCGAGGGTCGAGCCGACGGCGCCCATCTCCGATAGGGACTTTGGCGGCCGGGCGAAGAGGCCCTGCATTGTGGCCTTCGCCGGAGAGTGGTCGGGTTTTCCGGCGAGGGAGGTTTATGGGGAAGACGAAGGTGGGATTGGTCATGGGGTTCATGTATATGCGGTCTATTGTCATTTATATAGAGGAGAGAGAGGTAGATTCCTTGTTCGTTCGCTGGTAATAAAAGTGATTAAGATAAACAAATAGGTTAGCATTCTTTATTATTTGTGTTAATCTTATATAGTTTGAAAGCTTTGTATATATATATATATATATATATATACCG